>JAECUM010092867.1:35000-207991 GCA_016617855.1 Megalonaias nervosa | reverse complement strand
TATATATATATATAAATAAAAATATAAAATATCATGTATGTCATGCACATATAAAATGTCATGTAAGTTATGCATATATAAAATGTTATATATGTCATGTATATATAAAATATCATGTATATGTCACGTTTGCTCAGCCCCAGCTGTCAAGTTGTGTATAAACTAGAGTATTATTATGACCCATGTGTTTGATGTCTAAACATTGCCATGGGCTAGTGTTAATCCCTTATGCAAGGTTATCGTGACCTGCCAGAAATTGGAGTTGGAGTAGGCGACCGCTCGTGTCATTTGACAAAGGCTTGTAGTATTCACACCTTGGTGTCAAAGGAAGCCCGCAGGGTGAATGGGGCATGTTCTCATCCGTCCCCACGTGGACAGACAGCGAGAGGACATTGTCCGCTAAGTTGATTGGATCGGGTCACAGCGACATCGAATCGGAATTGAGATAGAGGGTGTGACTACAATTTAGATCTGAATTATAACTTCGTACCCTAGACAGATTGCTGAGAAATAGGGTTACTCCGATAAGTCACTCATAATTGGCGGTAAAACTTAGAACAGATTCTAAGGAAAGAAAAGCTTCAAAAAGGTCAGGAAGTTATTTGCTCAATTTTTGCAGAATATTATGGCATTATAATTGTAATTATTTGAAGTATGTATACTTAATTACTAGCATCATCAAGTATGTAGAATTACCTTTGTAGTGCTTCATTTACATGCGCATTTGAGAACTGGGCTTGAGTATTATGTACAAAATTATGTATATTGTTAGCTTATGGTCAGAATTAATTTTGTAAGTTGCCATCAGGTTACTTCATAGTAAACTAGTGCATTTATTAATGTGTTATGTTAGAATTTACACATGCTTGAATTGTGAATTCAGAATGGTTGAAGTATGTAAGATTAGTTACTATGGAAGTATAAATATATCAGAGCATGGATATTTGAATATTTGTATACTTTGTATGATTTGTAATGTAAAGAAATGCATCTGATTATTGTGATATTATTTAGTATAACGGGATTAGGAGTATGTACTGATGTGACGCAATTTATTGATGTATGTATGAAAAGTAATTGATGCTGTGCTTTTCTTATGACGTTGTTTTACCATACAAGAACGCATGAGTATTTCGATGTGAATGAATGCGTGACTGAAGAAATTAATAGCCGCTATCTGATGATAGGCTGGGTGTAGTGTGAGATGAGAGGGCTAAGGAAAAATATTGTACTGTCCTTGTGTTTTCACAGGAAGCTTTTATGGAGGACAGAACTTAATGTTCAGTAGAGTCCCGAGTCTCCAAGAGGGGAGACAAAAGTGAGACTAGAAGAACAGTTGACAATAGTCTAGTCAGCGGAGAGAAGGTGGATAGAAGGTGGAGGAGGAAGAAAAGGAGTCTGGAGGAGGAAGTCGTGGAGGAGGAGGAGCATAGTGAAGTCAAGGAGGAGGAGGAGTATAGAGAAGTTGAGGAGGAGAAGGAATTTGGAGAAAGTCTGGGAGGAAGAGAGAAGGAATTGGGGAGAAATAGGAGAGAAGAATACACAGATGAGTAGAATGCAAGGACAAGTGGAAGTTTATCTCATACTAATCAAGTGATGCAACAGGCTATTAAAGAGTCGAGCAGAAGGAGTGTACTTGGGAAATTTGAATAATCTGACTACTGAATTGTTATTAAATTGTTATTCATTGAATTTCACCCTTTCTTGTATATTTAACCATTTAACCGTCGGCATTGCTGACTGGGGGCTCGGGGCTGTACATCTATATTTCACTAATTTAACTTCCAACCAAAATCGAGCCTGGGTGGGACTTCTACAATAGTTTAATTATAATATTGGAAGCACCCCACCCAGATCCCCCACAACCAAATCCTCACAGTGGGGGCATCCTTCACAATATAAAATGTCATGTATATATATATATATATATACATATAATGTTAAGTCAGTGATTCTGTACAATATATTTTTTTTCTGCAAATGATCATATTTTCAGGACAAAGTATAACACTGTTACAGACCTAACTACATGCCACATTTTTGCAGAATTGCTTATCGTTAGCTCCGCGCAGCATTGCAAATGTAGCTCAGTGAATTTTCAGGTATTCATCGTTAAATGTAGCTGAAAGGAACTAATTTGTTTCATGCACAAAGTATTTCAACACCATTTGAATCGACATACTATGGTAACGGTATAAATAAATAGAAGTCCTAGTGCTATGTATACTCTGATGTTCTGCTTAAAGTCACCTCCAAACAAAATTGTTAAACAATAATTTATATATGCAGTCAAATCCTCCTCCTTTAACGCATGCTAGTAATGTCTATGAATTTAGTGTGTCTACATGTAAATACTTTTGTTTATGAGAGACAGAGACAGACAGACAGACAGAGAGATAACTTGCATGAGGGAGAGAGAGAACTTGCATGAAGATACTTTGCCTTTGTACAATTTATAATAACTGAAAAAAACTTTTTAAAGCATATTTTCTGTAGTAGAGTGCCTCAGTGGAGATTACTTGAACTCAAATGATTGAGTTAGTCTCTAAAAATAAGGATATTATTATTATTATTATTATTATTATTATTATTATTATTATTATATTAATGCATGTCAAATGGATAGAAACATATTTTTTGTCACACAAGCTTTGTAAAAACTGGCAGTAAAACGTGTGATGCAGCAAAGATTGCTTCTGAAATGTATAGCACAGAACACAGTTTTTGTAGTCATATTTCAATATCAATATTTCTAAATGCCCCTGCTGAATATTATATGCTGCAAACAAAGGCATTTGCTTACATTTTATGTGTTAACTTACATTAATCAACTCTGTAATTTAGATCAAGTTTTCACAAATGTAACATCTTATGTCAAATTCAGTGAAAACTGAGCTGTTTATAAATTAGTCTTTGTGAACAAAACTGAAATGAAAACATTTGAAGTGTTAATTGAAGGTTTATCAATGAAGCTATCACTCTCTAGCGTTTTTCAGTCTGGCTTCCTCTATATTTTGCCATACAAATTCATCAAAACAATGTAACACAGGCCCCAAAAGATATTTCATGTAGGAATAACATACCTGCCATATTCCCAGACGGTGTTGGGGGTGGGGTTGAGACTCAGAAAAATGTGTTGAGGTCCCAAGGATCACAAGATAAGACTGTCTTTATTGAAAAATCACATCTGGGACTGACCATTTCATTGGGGGAAGGGGGCCATAATATTTTCAAATTTAATGGGCCCTTAACAGGAAATACAGCAGGTATAATGCCATTGTACAGTATGGGTATTAACGCTTTATCAACACAAATGAACTAAGCAATATGAGATTGTTTTTATTATTGTTTTCATGGCTAAATGGTTAACGTCATCCCAAAAAGCAAAGGTCAGTTAATAGTATTTTAATAAGATAACGAATAATAATAATAATGAAAACTGATCTGAATGTTCAATTCAGTGTGATGAATATGTTACATACAGGTGGTGCTCCTATTTTGACGGACATCATACACATAGGAATGACACATGTCAATATGTTCTGTGTGGAAAGTGCAAAGAATTAAATCCACCCCCACCAATTGTTCCCTGAATTGCCTTCAAAAATCAATCACACTTGAACACTATTCCAACAAATGAAACAATCATGCTTTGCATTTTATGTATGGAGTAAAATCTGACTTCAAAGAAACATTACCATTGTTCACAAACAGTAATCATCAATACAGATGGCTTAAACATTCTCATTCAAGCAAAATGATATGTAATAACTTTTGTTCAACATTTATCTATAATGGGTTGCTCCACTTCGTGATCTGTTCCTATGCAAATTAGCACAATGGGTACACCCGCTGCATTCTACAATGTACTTGATGCATCACATTAGCTACTGTCAGCCAATTAAAGTATATGTGAAATGGTGGTTTGTACCTGACATCAGCTCCAATCAGGACAGTTTACTATCAATACATGCTTTATGTTATGGGTAAATACTTAAGTGGTGTTTTATTCTTTTTTTTTTTAATGATTACTGAAAATCATGTTTTTCTAAACACGTGTGTCAGGAGGTCCGGAGTAAAAAATCATGTTTTTAGCACTGTAAAGCAAGCTATATCAAAAACATCTAGGAGACTCTGGAAGATTGCATGGTTAAAACATGAAAACATACAAATGTGATGATTATCTAATAACACTTGCTTCTTTTTCCACATTTCCAATGTAAAACTTTGTTGGCAGCAATCAACAGATTTTATTCAAATAACCAGGTTCAATAAAAAATGAATGAAAATAATCAACTGTCTTCACCACAGTAAGTAACCTTTTGTCTCTGGATGTGTTCTGTTACTTTGCTGAGATCTTGAACATCTTAAAT
Organism: Megalonaias nervosa; assembly: GCA_016617855.1. Taxonomy (NCBI): domain Eukaryota; kingdom Metazoa; phylum Mollusca; class Bivalvia; order Unionida; family Unionidae; genus Megalonaias; species Megalonaias nervosa. The sequence continues at coordinate 203,618 of JAECUM010092867.1, read as the reverse complement.
CAACAAGAATCCCCCATAGGAACTGATACTCTACTGGCAAAAAGAGAATTTCTCTGAAATCCAATATAAAATTCTCTTCATTTTGATCAATGAAACTCTAATATCCCGTAGAAACTCAGACAAACCAAATTTGATAACAAAATATTTCTTATTTGTTTACAAGGTACCTTTAAGTACAGGACATATTTCTTTGTCAAGCCACTGACCTTGAACCTAATATCATGGATAGAAAATCGTTCAACTTGTGTCTCGGACAAAATCAAGATATACCCAAAATGGCCACTATGGTACCATGTCGGAGTGGAGATGAATACCATTTTCATTCAGAACCAGTTAATTATTGCCAGAAGTGTTTTAATGAAAACCCCATGTCAATGTCATTTTCGCTGAAGAGTTGTTATAACAAGACTTTCAAGATGGCCATGTTGGAGGTTGGAACCAGCTACATATTGCTGTAATTGTTTTTAGTGAAAACCCCATGTTGATAAAACCTTTGGTTCATAAGCTTTAGCCATATAAAGATTTTCAGGATGGCCATCCAGGCAGCCATTTTGGGGGTTAAATTTACCATTTGAATAAAGAAATAACTATATATTGCAGGAAGGAAGTTTTAATTTTTTAAAAAAATACTGATGTGACCATCTGTTTATGAGAAGTAGCTGTTAAAAGATTTTTCAAATTCTGGGAGGCACATTGGCATTGTTTTCATTTAGAACCAACAACATTATAGTGAGAAGTGTTTGAGTGAAAATCCTATGATGACATGACAATCCCTTCAAGAGGATAGTTAAAACAAGATTTTCAAGATGGCAAACATGGCAGGTGCAAATCTGATGTTAATGACATAACAATAAAGCCTGATGAAAACTACACTCCCTTCTCTTTGTATACTTGTTAAACACAATAAAATTGTTCATTTTCAATACCATTATCTCTCTTAAAGTAATACTGCCAATGATCGGTGCACAAAATGTCATGTGTCAGGGAAAAAAACACTGTGTCCCTCATGAGATCCTGTTTCTCCATTTTAAAGACCTTATTTGGTGAAGAGATGATGTTCACCTGTGACAAACCTTGTTCTGTTTGGGCTTAGCCATTATGGAGCATCACTTGCCTTGGGCGAACAAATGTTCACATCTTCCAAGGGCAATACATGTATATTGTATTGTACAGTACTGTATTGAATTGTATTGTTTAACTTTAGCAGTATCGAAGTTATCACCCCAGAAAAGGAAGACACATGGACCTACAGCCAGTATAAGTGAATCCTATATAACACCTGCATCTTGAAGAAGAGGCATGAAAACAGATAATCTTAAAGTAACTACCCTCTTGGGAGTCTTGTTTATGTAACAGCTCATTTGCCATCTGTCATCATGTTAGAGCTAAGTGTCTCTGACTTTCAAGACAGTTCTTGTCATCACAAGACACCTTTAAGAGTCATTTAACGTCAAAGATGGAAATCAATTGCACCACTCAAAACTGCAGACCCAGAGGCAACATACAAAACTAATCAGCCAATAAGTGACAATACAATGTTAGGAAATTTTCAGGAAAATCAAATTAGCCCAACACATAGCACAAACACAATGATGTACAGTGTAGATATTCTTCTACTGGGTAATACAGAATTCTATAGTGATAACTGCAAGCAATCTAGAACTCTGTAGTGATAACTGCAGGCAAATATAAAATTGTAAATAATAAAACAATCTGTCAGAATCAGTGCAAATTATTTTTGCAAGTAAAAGACGTATTTTAAAATAAGACATGAATTAAGGCATGCTGTAAACAGGTAGATTTTCTCAAAGTTGTGGAATTCACATTACCAAGAGATTTGTATCATTGATATGGTATTTTTTTATCACTGACATAATATTTTTGTGTTGTTGATATGGTAGTTTTGCATCACTGATATATTTTTCTATCACTGATATGGTATTTTTGCATCACTGATATATTTTTGTATCATTGATATGGAAATTTTGTATCAATGATATTGAATTCTTCTCACTGATATGGTATTTTTTTATCATTGATATGGAAATTTTGTATCAATGATATTGTATTCTTCTATCATTGTATCAATGATATTGTATTTTTCTATCACTGATATGATATTTTAGACAAAACTTCCCAAAGATTAACCTTGTTCTATATTTAGACCAATCCTTCATTTTTATTAAATTTATATGGAAGGCACCTGGTTTTATCATGGGGAAAATGCTCAACAGATAACAGCATACTTCTCTACTAATAAGACCAGGGTACCAGCCTGGTATATTTTTCAAACAATAGGAGATGAGCTAATAATTCTTAGATTCATCCATGTCATATAATAGTGTTATTTGTTGGCTTTTCTTAATAATTATATGTTATATACATTTGTATTTGGTACCTTACCTTGTCCAAAATCAAGTTCACTGTGTACTTGGCCAGGGACACTTATTTGGAAAGAACATAGTGTACATAGCTAATACTTCTATATGGGTGTGGATTAAATATTTAGATCATTATTAATGTATAAGTAAACATGTTTACCTGAATTTGAGTTAAATATAGTCTTGATTCTGACCTCAGAATCTTCTAGAATTGAAAATTCCATTAAGTGACAGAGTATTTTCAGAAAATGGTAATTGTGACCAAAGTCAAGTAGAGGGCTATATAAGCTTGTTTATCTAAATACTACTCGTACTTGCCAAGACATCTTGAAGCAGAATCAGTCCTATTGTCATGTTCAGTTTTTCACTTGTGGATTTATTTGCTCAAATTATTATTTACTGGAAATACAAAATGCTCATCAATAATATTCTTTGACTGGAACATTGATCTGGAATTATTGTGAATTCAGACAAGAACATTTTTGGATTATATTATTGTGATACATCAAAAGACTCTCAGTTCATCACCACAATCCAGGCCACTGGCATATTACCATATTCAAAACTACAGGCATTTCAACAAATTCTGTATTGGAACTTATTTGGAATAACACTGGAATTTAATTGGATATTTATACATTTGCACTTGTGATAGAACTTTTAGGAGCATTTGGGATTTAATTCACAATATTGTAAGTTCTTTTTAAATTTTCACTTTGTATTCAAGGGAAAAAATTATTTGTTGAATTTTACAAAACTTGTCAGTTTTCAAATTTTTCTGTTATTTAGAGACCACTGAGTCTTAACAAAAGTAAAATAATTGAAAACTGGGTGTCTGGTACTTCACTGTAAATTTGATCACATGCACTGATTATAAAAGAAAAGTTTTTTGTAAACATGTTATTTACCTTTTAGATAAAACATCATCACAAAAACATTCAGAAAACACACCCATTTTTATTTCAAGAAAATCCTGTTGTGTTTCAAAATTGTAGACATGAAAATAGTGTCAAATTTATAGACATGAAAATAGTGTCAAATTTATAGACATGAAAATAGTGTCAAATCCTCCAATGTGGGTAGTACAGTACTAAACATATAGATCAAGGACATTAATTTTTTGGGAGAACATTTTTAAGAATAATAAACAAGTGTTAAAAATATTACCATTTTATGTGCTTTGTAGTTTGAATTTACAAGCACTGAAATTTAATTAATTTTGTAATTTGTTTGAAGCAAGTTTTCAATACTGGTCTGTATAAACTGGGATCTGTTTTTTTTTTATTATCTTGACTCAAACGGAACATGACAGAATGTAAGCCATGAAAGTACAGTGTCCTCAAAGTCATTACACTCAAGAGATTTTGATTTGATATTCCAAACTGTTAAAAAATGGAGTGATTTTTTAAACTATTATTTCAACAAAGCTTACATGATCCAATTACTGGATGTTTAAAGCAGATTTGTTTAATGCTTTTGATTGAAAATGATCCTGACTGATCCTCAATTGGCAATCAGCAGTTACAAGACTATACAATACCACTCTGATACACTACTGTTCTGTGCTAAAATACTAGTCATATGATAACTGAATATTTTATTTATATTAAACAAAATCTAGACAGATGACAGGTTTTGAAATGAATTTTTGTGAATAACTGATCTTAAAAGAGTGATGGAATGTCACCTTCAGAAACATTATCTGCAAAAATTTAGTGAAGGACTTTTTTTTACAATAAATGATGTTTATTATACAAAAGGGACTACAAACAAAAATGGAACAAAATTATTTTTGTTGACATATATTAATCAAATTTCAAAAGATTATGAATACTTGCAAATATTTTCTTTTTTCATCTTTGGGTTAGACGTAAGGGTGGGCTAACTTTTTGGCATGGGCATATCAGCAGAGAAATACAGTATAAATATTCACTGAAAGAAACATAACAGTAAATGTCTCCAAACTCTTTCTGATTGGTCTACTTTTTCCATGTGACTGAATCAAAGGATATGCTTCTCCAAATCTGGTGTTTTCATCCTGAATAAAGGAAAATGTAAATTATTCACAATATATCGTTCTTTTCCACAATACGTTATTTCTGACCTATCCCTTGTTATATACAAACCAAATTTCTGATTGATGCATATACATTATGCTGTTATAAGGATAAAACAATGTATAATGTAATGGTGTGGAAAAAAAACAGATAGGATGATCAGTTCTATTTTTTCTTTTCATTACCCTTTTGGTCCAGGCTGTGTTAGCAAATGTCAAAATTTGCAACACACGTTACCAGTTTGGATATGAAAAATGGGATACAGTCAATAACTATTTTTTTTTTGTTTTACATACATGATAAAGAGTTCTATGGTTGGAGCCATTAAAACAGAGTTAGTCCAGTTACCAGAACCACACATAATTTTTTCTTTGACCTCATCTTGATGATGTCAATATTTTTTCAAGGGATATGATCAAAACATATTTACTATATGTAGACATGCTGCAAGGGAGCATAACTTTTGCACTTTCTACCCAGACTGATAATCCGTCAATCCTCTGTTCTGATACAGTCTGGGCAGACAGTCTAAGACGATAGGAGAATGGCGTACCCATCATGCAAGATACAAAGAAAGTAGTGCATCATACAAAGATCCTTTTCATTGATGATGTCATGTTCCCTTTTCATTTCTCAGCATGTGTGGCTAAGCAGTGGGATAATCTGCTAATAGTGCAAAACTGACATTTTTGAGAGAAAATAAATGAACTTAAAAGAAAATAATAATATCATGAAACTTGGGTGTGTGCATTAAATTTTTTCATATATGTTAGCAGTCAAACAAAGAATTGTTGTTATAATGCTCAACTTGTCTAGTTTTTGTATTATGTATCAGTGTTGTGGGCAAGACATAATAACATTCTACAGAATTTCCTGCTGGTTCATTGTAATCAAAGATTATCAAATTTTTACAAATTGTAAGTGTGCAAGATGAGAAAGGTCTTAAAAAAGTAACAAACTGTTTTATACAATTCCAATGAAGTCCCAATCAAGTCCTCTCCTGTTACTTTTTGCTGAGCACATATTAGTGGGAAGGTACAGCACTTTTCTGATGGTGATGGTATCATTGTTATCATCAACAATTTGAGAGGTTTTGGTTTGTTTTTCATCTGCCAATATTTCCGAAACCCCAGGACAGAGTCATTCATAACAATCATACTTGCAATGAATTATGACGAAGCCAAGACAATTCCTACTATGACATTCTCAGTCACTTGTACGACTTTGCAAACAAGGTAACAGTCACAGAAAATGTGTTAAGGTTTATGTTCAAGTATTTTTTATTTGCTTATATTTCCTAAAGCCTTTCATGGCTTTTCTTCATACTTGGAATAATTGATCATGAAGCTTGGACAATTATGTGACATGTTTGCTCAACCTTTTGTCCTTTGGGTTAAGGTCATACATTTTACAGCAATACTTGGATGGTGGGTTCCACATGTAAGCACTGACCCTCTTGTTTCAAGTACAGTACATGTACCAATGTTATTCATGTCATTTGATTATAGGTGTCAATTCCATAGCCCTGTTCATCAATATGATTTGTGTATCAAATAGGCACAAAATCAAAAGTAGAAACCATGCATTAAATTATTGCTCAATAAATTTGATGTGTACTAAATTCAACCACAATTCATCAACAGATCTCAAAGGAGTTCTCCATCTCAGCTGCTAATTAAGTATCCTAGATGATCTGTCATTTAAATGCACATTTCTCATGCTTCTGAATTGGAAAATCACATTTATTTTCCCCAGGACTGGAGAGCTATCATTTGAAAGCTGAAAGAGACAAATGCCATATGTTCCCTAAGTGCATTTCAAAATTGTAGCTTTCATACCAAAGAGAATTTATTTTTACTTGTACAGTCTGCTTGACTTTTCTACTGTCATGATTACAAGGAACGGTAACAGTGCTTGTCAGAGATTCAAGTGAATTCCAAGAAGTTAATTTTCAGGCATGCAACCTGATTATCTCGGACCAATTTGGCATTTCAGAAAATGAAAAGTGGAACTTTTAAAATGACACAGATACAGCCACATGTCGATATATATCTAATAAAAAATATCAATTAAAATTCTACTGGTCAACTGATGATAAATAACTGATAAGTTTTGAAGTAATCCTGTTATAAGTTCACCATGTCAAATAATAAGAATCATGAAAAATTATGTTCCTTCAGCCTCACACATGTGATCAACAGCTTAGGTCCAACTGAAGGTTAACGAATATCTGATCAGGAGACGGCGCTTCACATCTGGAGCGTTTTCACAAATGATCCACTTTATAGTATGCAAAAATGATAAAAGTAGCAATAATTAAATTATTTCAACATATTCAAATATGTTGAGGTAGCATACAACCATATATGTACATTATTTGTACATTTAAGGTTAAGTTTTTATGGTTAGCTCATGACCATGTAGTTTTTTTTAATATACTGTATACATAACTGGAATCATGGAACTCTGTGAGGGAATGCAACTTTGTGAGTACTACATCCTCATTTCACATGTAGGTCACTGTGACCCACATATTGTGATTTAGTGACTTGCTTAATTTGTGTTTGAAGTTCATTGGTCAAGTAATGTTCATGCTTGAATAATTATTTGCCTGTACATATACTAGGTGAGCAGGAGCATTTTCATGATTCAACACAACTCCCTCAAAAAATGATCTTTGTGGCCCATATTAAATGCTTCACTTACTTTGGCTAATTTTGATTTAAGTTTATTTTCTTAAGTACTGTTCATGCTAGAATTAATAAGGCAGATGATTATATGCATTTTTATTAGTACCTCAATGCACACTTTAGCAGTTTATGCATAGTGTTTGCATTTTGCACACAATCACAGGTGTTTTGCACGCTATTTACATACTAAACCATCTAGAATCATGAAACTTGCCATGTGGATGTATCTTGAAAAGCATGACATGCTCAATGCAAAAGAAGGTCATTATAGCCCATATTCTAATCGACAATGACATTTTGTGTTTGACGCTCATTTCTCTGGCACTGTTCATGCAAGAATTATCAAACTGATAACAATATACATCTCTGTCAGTACAACAATATCAGTTTACAGTGACTTACATTTCATTTTAACTGACTTTGGTTAAGTTTTGCTTTTACATCATTTATGCAGTCCTAAGAGTTGATTTTAAGGAGTTTTCAATGGCTTCCACATATTTTCAAAGTTCGTGTTTAAATTTCCAAAGGTTTTTGTGCAATTCATAATTTGTACATTTTTTAACTTTATCTTTACATCATTGTTGTGCTGGGGTGCTGTGATACTGCTTATACATATATGCATACAGACTTTGAGGGGTGAACAACGATAGTACCTTCTAAAACATAATTTATTAACTATAATTTTGTAAATAATTTTTTTAAAATCAATCCATTATACTACCTCTACTTTGATATCATAGAATAAAATGGGTTTTATTTTCACTTTAGAGTTTTATATCTCTTATGCCTTATCACAGGGGCCAACATTTTAAGATCAATTTCATTTTAAAGTTATTTTCTGCATGATAGTTTGTATTTAAAAAGGCTGCTGCAGACCCGGCTGTACATTTTCCGAGGTTATACTTGGAATTTTGACCTAAAACCTTTGATGTCCAAGGTTTTTCCATGGTTTTCCTAGGATAACCTAGGAAACCTCAGACAATGCTGATATTTTGTCCAAGGTTTTATAAACAAACCTTGGACGTTATCTCGTACGTTAAAAAAACCTAGGAAATACCTTGGACAAAGCCTTGGACATGAGAACGTAGTTTATTTTTGTCTTGGAAAAACCTCGTAAATAAGAACTTAGTCATATTTTGGCTTGGACATAGCTCGGAAATGTTGGTCTGTTTTAATTGTGCACTTAGAGATTTCTGTATAGTTATTCAGAAAGTATTTTTACAGTTTATTAAAATGAATAATGTTTGTCATTACCAAAACAACTAACAAATCTAGGATTAGAATTAAAACATTGACTTAATTAATATTGATTGATTGATATGGGTTTTACAGTGTACCATCTCAGTTCAGGAGACATGGTGCCAAACAGGATCACATATTTTGGTTTCACATCTTGTTTACATGGAGAAGAAAATATGAGATAAAGAACCCAAACCTATATTCATGCTGGAATCCCCCACTTAGAAAAATTCTTAGCATTCATACACTTTTAATCACTTCATACAATTATGTTAGTGTAACACAGTGGTCTCAATTCTAATGCCCTGTAACCACACAGGACAACTGTAAAAATGTATTTTCTAACAGTTGAATCTAAAGTAAAATCTTCAATGCTTAAAGGGTCACATGACATGTTTCTTAAAATTTGTGTTTGTGTGTTAGTTAAAGGAATAATAATTTAAAGTACCAGTTTAGAAGGATAAACTATTACAGTATTAGTGTAAAATGTTTTCTGAAAAATTGCATGGCACTGTTTATTTGTCACATTAGTTACAAGAATAATAATTATAAATATACAACTGGGTCTGAAAAAAATTGCATGGATTATTGGCAAGGCACTATTTTTAACTATCATTTTTCATATGACAATTGATAATAAGCACAGTTACAATGAAGTTTAATCCCTTTCAAACTGATCTGGGAAGAATGCAGCAAACACTTGATTCTGTTTTCTGACAACAAAAGCACATATAATCCATTTGGGGATTTTAAAAATATTAAACTTTACAAAGAAGTTCGCTTTTGATGTTTAAATAAAATGAAAAATAACCTCCAAAGTTATTGATGACATAAATTTGAACAATGTTTCCACTCTAAGTTTAAACCAATGTAAGATTTTTTATTTGCAATTATTTCATATACAATTCAAGTATTCAAGAAATATAGACAAACAAGGTACTGTAAAAGTCATTTTCGAAGTAAAAAGGCAACATTTGTAATCCTCATTTAAGCTTTGCAAAGCCACATCTATCCTTTCAGTGATCAAGTAAACATGTATGTCAACAGTTAAATTGTTTGTCAATAGCTAAATCATGAGTGGTAAAGGATCAAGTGAAAAACGCAAGCTTGTGTTAATGTACTTGTAGTTGATAAAGATTTTAATTTATACATCTAAATTCTAACACCTTAAGATGAACTTGTCCCTCTACATTTCCTTTGGACACGAATAGTTTTCCAACTGCAAATACATGGCGAGTTTATCCACGGAGGAGGTATCTTGGAACTTCAACAGGTACTTCTCCAATGGAGTTCTTTTCTTCGAATGCAATTGTAAATGAATTCTGCTTCTTGACCTTGCTTGTCTTAAAAAGACTGATAATATCTGTGCTTTGTTAAAGCCTCCTTTGTTTATATATTTATGAGACCACCCCCATCCCACCCCATGTGTAATTCCTATTGCATTGGTTTTAAAATAAGGGTAGGTAGATAGTTTAGGGTTTATATTATATATATATATATATATATATATATATATATATATATATATATATATATATATATATATATAATGTACTAAGCACTTCAAGTTCTGTTGGGAATTTTTGTTTTTGTTATTAATATTTTTATTTTTTATTTTTTTAACCTGGCGAAAAAGTGCTAGGGTCAGCAGCTTAAACAGGAATGGTTGGCCGACCGGGAACTTTTTTGTGTGCCTGATATGGCACTTCTGGTCTGCGATGATCAGAATCTGGGAGACAATTTTATCTTATGAAAAAAAACCCTGAGATAAATGAATGACCCCACGTAATACTCATAGCAGGTGCTTATCTACTTACTGCTTTTAAATTAAAAAAAATATTGAGAAGTTGTGGAAGGTTCTAGGAAATATATCTTTCGCCTTCTTCCATTGGTTGCAGAGCATGGAATTATCCAATCACAGCAGCTGATTCATCAATCAATCTTATACGTGCCATAATAAGAAATTCGAAAGTGGTCCATTGAAAGCAAACTGGTCTGTGAAAACTTGTATTATAAAGGAGTGGATTCATCAATCACCATGAACTTGATTGCATTATTTATATGATAATCCTGTTACCAGAAATGTTCTTAGCCACCTAAATTGTTCAGCTGAGAAAGGCAATCAAAGATTACAAAGTCGGTGATTTGGTGTCGGCAAGGTTACCGTGTTTTGGGATTACAGTTCATTTCTTTTTTTATTATATTACATTAAATTTGAAAAAGATAAGAACATTTATTGGCTCTCGTTTCATAGAACAGGCACCTGATACCGGGATAAACTAATGTGTCCACTCACCAATTAACACATGTGAAACATGTATAGCATTCAGTAAACCTTATTGTTTATTGTTTTCATCTAATTTTATCTTTGTACGATTCAGTTATAAATCTTTGGAAGTGAATTACAAGAATATAGTACATTTTAGTGATAACAATTATTTAACTATGCCCGATTTGAATAGTGTAAAGCAAACTAACCCATTAACATTAGTTGAATTTAGAAGAAAAGAATAATGGTTTTAATTATGTATTATTTTTATTAAAAATGAAGTCATATTTTAAAATTGTTGAAAAAACAATAAAATCTGAAAAATATTTAATGACTCACCGTGTTTTATCTACAAATGGCTTCATGTAAGACATTTGACTCATCAAGGCAAAAAACTGAGTCAAAATCCAAACCTACGAGTCCTATTCAAGCTGATGATCAGAATTCATTAGTTTTTAAAAATAATTATATTGTTTAAATACACAACAAAAATATTAGTTATATAATGTGACTAAAACCAATAAGGCAAATTCCCTTGCCAGAAGCATCTGAACATTCTGTATTTGTTAAAAATCATGTTGATGGTTTCATGTCATCAAAAATAATCTGAGCTAATATGACAAGCCGTTTATTGTTGGATATGTTAGTGCTTTCATCTGCCATTGCTGTCACAAATGACAAATTTTGCATGTCACATATAAGACTATCCTCAACAACGTTTGATAGGCTCTCCAGTACCTCTGAACAGGTAGTAGCCGAGTCATACTGAATGGCGGAATTCTTCAAAGTGCCAATGGCATCAATTTCTTCAGCCGTTAATCATGTATTAAATTAGGAAGAGATTTGTATTTCAAAAAAGGGATGTCTTCTACACTCAGCCAATGGACACACTTAAGCAGCACTTTCACTGCTATGTCTTGTTTGTAAAACTGCATTAAAATCTGCCTGTTGTTGTTGACCTTCAATCAGCAGTTTGTGTTCTGGTAACCAAGCATGCCCTGCCAGTGTACTGTTCTGAAAGTTATAATGTTTTTGCACATTTGGTCATGGAGATTTTTTTTTAGCCTCTGTACATATATGGCAAAACATAAAGGCATCTTCACTGTTACATTATTCACTCGACTTAACTTCTTTTTGAAAACATAGCCAGCTGTATGTTTTCAACTACTGCTGCACAAAATTTTACGTTTTCTCTTACGAGTAACCGGTACCTCATCTTTAGATGATGAAGGCTCCACTGGTTCGATAGTAATACTATTATCAACGGTCAGTTGTACAAACGTGGTCCAAATGATAATTTCGTTTATTTCGGATCTATTTTAATTTTTTTTTGCCTTGGACGCCATTTTCAGTCGAATGATGACAGTATCTTGGAACAACGCAAGGCATACAATTGAGCCAATGGAAATTGTTGCTTCGTTGCATGACAAGGTTGTGCATAAAATAGTTTCTCATGAGAATCACTTTAAAATCACGTGTTTATTTTCTGCCTCTTTCTTGTGTGCAGTGATCATACGGTTCTAACATCCTGTTGCTACAAATGATGTGACAGTTACAGGTCACATAAGATCAGCCCCAGGCTCCACACTCACTTGTAACCCTATGTTTTATGATAACATCAGCGTAAGAAACTGATGTGCGCATGTTTTCCCTGTTTGGGAGGGTTGTAATCTAGCCAATAAAGTAGTTAGATCAAACCTTTATTTTCTGTTAATCAGCAAAACATAACATTGGGGTGCGTCAATTTACGTATCGTCGACGACTTTTGTGCGTCAAATGGAAAAGTCGGCATATTTGACTCATGACGCATGGGTATATAAAACACTGGACTCAAACATGGATCTTAAAATAACTGTGTGTACATAATTATTATAGTGCATGAAATCAGAAGAATAGGTTTATGAATAGTGTTAAAGACATGTAAGAATAGAACAGAACATCAATGCATATAGGTTGTTAGGCAGCAAGAAAATCTACAAAGCCATCAATCAGATTAATTACTGCTTCAGTATATCCATGAAAAGCTAAATTACTTTATCCATTTTCTTTAAGTACAGTATTTTGTAATTTAAATAATTGTACTGGCTGCCATATTATCATGTGTTTGTCTGAAATTGCAGCTGCATTCTACTTTTAGATACGAGGTAGTGATTCATGACATCACATGATGGCCACTGTTAAACAACTTTATCGACCTTGCAAACCTTGATAGTGTATGCCCTTCATTTCGGGTGTAAATTTGTGTACGATATTAAAATGATTAACGCTCATGCGTGTCGTATGTTGATGATATTAAATATACTTAAATTTGATTTCTTTTGTTTGTCTAATTGAAAAGGAAATATGGTGTCCATGATACCAATCTCATGCTTTATTTTACCTGTTGCATACAAATTTGCAAAAATGCAAGCATCAGTGACCTCTTAACTTTACAAAGAATGTCAGGTTACATAATTAAAATTATTATTATTTTTAATTTTAAAGGCCAACATGCCCAACCACATTTTTTTTCAGCAATTAACATGGGTATATGTATTTTTTCCCCCAAGTAATCAATTCCTATCACTAGTAAATGGCATGGAATGTATTGCGTATTATTTGAAAAGTTTGCTTCTTTTTTTTACTTTTAGGGTTGAAACAAGATGCAAATCCACAATCAGGAAAACCACCAAAAATGGCTAAGACAAAAGCAACAAAGTAGACCACCAAGATGGCAACACCAAAACAGACTAAGACGGTAACACCAAAAAAGTCCAAGGTAAGATAAAGATGCAGCAATTTCAAACTTTCTAAAAACTTTATAAGCAACAAGCACTGTGTCATATCTTTATGGGTTGATAACAGTACAATGAAATAAAATAAGATAGTAATTCTGAATAATTTTAATATTTTTAAAGGGGTGCATCAGGATCTTATAATTTTATTGACTGAATACATTAGTTTGAACTCGTAAGCCATTGAGCCAGGAAAGAATATAATCTTGACTCTATTTGTTATCAACAATTTAGAATGATGGTCCCAAATTCAAAGAACAGTCCATTGTAGAAATATAGCTTTTTAAGGGTTAATACCTTGTTTTCAGAACCGAAGGATTCCAAACATGATTTGTAAATTTAAGGCTGCCAATAACAGTTATATGTGTACTATTTGTTTTATTAATTCATCACATTTTATATTTTTAACCAATATTTTTTTTTCCAGGACTGATCCAAAAGAAATGGCAGAGTATCAAAGAGGTGATAATAAACAAGAAAATCAATGAAGTGCTAAAACCATCAAGAAACCAGGATATAAATAGATGGATTTTCAAAATTAAATGGACAATTTGGCACTGAAGGAACCTTATGGGCACTCCTGATTTTTGGACCTTTTTAAAATTTTATTTGTACGTGTTGAACAAATTAAAAATAAAATGTATTCTTATATTCTGTAATATTTGCTTCAATTCTTGGTCTGATGTTTCATGCCAGGAAGGTGTCCGAGGAATCCTCGGACGATGTGTCCTAGGAAACCTCAGACAATACGTCAGAGGAATCCTTGGACGATGTGTCCTAGGAAACCTCGGACGATATGTCTGAGGAATTCTCAGAATGCTTGTAAACCTCAGACAATATGTCTGATGATTCCTAGGAAACCTTGGAGTATTGGTTACAAAAAATCTTGGAAATCCGAGGTTAGCCTCGGACGTTGAGAATAAAAACCTTGGACATTGGCATAAAAAATTTTTGTCCTTGGACTATTACCTTGGAAAATTAGCAACCAATACTCTGAGGTTTTTCCTAGGAAAATTTTTCCAAGGTTTCCAAGGAACCTTGGAATATGTACAGCTGGGGCTCAGTACTAAAATCTTTGAGGGCCCCGGATGGCCAAGTGGTCTAAAGTGCTCTCCTTTACCAACCACTGCCATCTCATTTCTGTCCAAATGGGTTAAAATCTCAGGCTTGTCCAATGTATGTGAGAAAGCTTGCCGGTAGCTTACTGTGGGTTGGTGGTTTTTGCTGGGATTTTCCAAGGTTCTTCCTCCACCAGTTATACCGGCTGCCATATATAGCCTACCATGCACTGAAAAATGGCGTTAAACCCAAAACAACAGAAACAACTAAAAGCTAATCTTAGGGGTGAGCTATGCAATTTTTTTTATTAAGTTTCAGTTTCATTATTTGATGTCTTCCAAACAACAGGTTTGTTTAGTTTTATTAGTATTACCATTTTCTTGGCATTCAGACATACCTTTTAGTTTTAAAATAGGCACAGTGACATCTATACGCCCTGCTACTCTCTCATTGCCCTCTTTCTGAATCTTTGTGGTTGGAGCTGGGAGTGTGTGTGGGGTGGAAGAGTGGGTGAGATGGGGGAAGACTATTACAAAGGCTGCAGGCTAATGATTCAGTTGGTGCACATATCAGAGACACAAAGATCATTCTTTATAAATACAAATATGAACTATACAAACATAAATCAAACAGCTTTTCACACCCAAATGTTCAGTACCTACCAGCCACTAATTACCACTTGTCAAACAGCATCTCTGACTTTGAATGTCTGCTTTTTCATCTCAATAAACTGCATTCCTTAGATCCTGATTTAAAAAAGCTGTCAGTAGCCCATAAGTTATTCCCCTTGAATACCATACCGTAGCACCAATAATGTATTCTTTAAAGTTCAGTACTCCAGATTTGTGTTTTTATTTGGTAATGATTCTATATCTAACTTAAACCCAGACCGCAATAAAAAGAAAATACACAGGATATTAACATTCTTTGATTCCTAGCTATAGATCCCAAAATAATGATAAGTTGTACTTCCCATAGTTAAAGGCTATACTCGCTTATAAGTTAAGTCCAACTACAAGCAACATAGATCCTGATCTGCCATAGCAAAGAGTGCCTGCAGATCAGGGTCTAGGTTGTTTGTTATAGGGATTACTCCTAACAACTGCACATATGCAGATTTGTTGGTGCATTATGCAACAGCAGATCTGGGTCTGTGCAGTTTGTAGTTCGACTCGTCTTATAAGCCAGTACATATGGTATTTAAAGATTTGTACTGGTCTAGCAAGTTGCAATGTAAAGTCTTTGCTGGCTGTTTGTGTGATGTATTTTCAAAGCTGAAGGCACATTCAGGAAGATGTAATTTATTTCAGGGTTGAATTACTGACAAATGGGACTCATTTGTATGAGAATACAAAATTAGTCATTTAATAAATATATTCTTATTTTGAAAAGATAAATAACTCAGAAAATGTGTGAAGTAATGTACTAAATGCTGGTAGACAGAGTCAAAAGTGATGTCAGATGAAAGCAGGATTTGGAATGGAAAATTCCATAGTCAAACAAAAGCAAGATTTGGAATGAAAAATTCCATAGTCAAACAAAAGCAAGATCTGGAATGAAAAATTCCATAGTCAATCAAAAGCAAGATCTGGAATGAAAAATTCCATAGTCAAACAAAAGCAAGATCTGGAATGGAAAATTCCATAGTCAAACAAAAGCAAGATCTGGAATGGAAAATTCCATAGTCAAACAAAAGCAAGATCTGGAATGGGAAATTCCATAGTGCAGCTCATTTAAGGTGCATAAGATATACAGATATATTAATGCCTTAATGAGTTACATGAGCACTTGATAAAAAAACACTTATTACAATAATATGTGTCCAAGGAAATATGAAAGTATAGTGCCAATCAATCAGGTGGCAAAACTAGCAAAGCTATTAGAAGATCCCATTGTTGCAGCACTATTAGTGCAGTAAGTACTAATTACTTTTCCTCTGTCCCTTAAAAATGTTACCTGTCCCCCAAATTTGGAAGACAGGGGACAGTATTCCCTGTCCTTGGGATCATATGGGCAACAATGCTGTAATATATCTGGCGAATTGTAATGTTTTAAGTTTTAAAAGTGCATTACAATGAACCTCTCTCATGTTAAGACATATATAAATATGGTAGTAGGGAACTCTCAAGCAACAAGCTGCTATGAGAGGTGACCATCATGAGAGGTTAGAGTTTATTTGAGTCTTTAAAAATAACAACACTCCACCACAGCAACTTCTGAAATAATTTTAGTGAAAATTGATTCCTTCTATGATTTATATAAACAATTCTCAATGAATTTTTCATCAAGCTGTACATCATTTGGAATGAACAAACCAACACAAGAAAAAGAAGGGTCCCTCAAAGGGACTGATACTTTACTGTCCAAGAAATATTTCCAGGAATTCAATATAAAATCATTTTTTTTTTTTAAATCCTGAGCACTGAAACCATCTCGGATATTCTCAAGCAATAAGATTTTAAAATTAACGGCTGTGTTGGCCCTACTGGATTAAGATCAGCGCTGTTTTTATTTAGGACCAACCAGACATCATTAGAAGACGTTTGGTGAAAAACCATCAATTCAGAAGGTGTAATGAGAACAAGATTTTCAAGACTGTCACTGTCACAGACATATCTGATTTTCAAGGAGCACCATTTTCCATTTAGGACCAGCTAGAACATTTTTTTAAAAAGTGGTGAAAACTCATGTCAATATAACTTTCCATTCAGTAGTAGCTATAACCAGATTTTCTAGATCGCTCCATGGTAGCCATATTGGATGTCAGAGTGGTACCATTTTTGTTTCAGACCATCTAGACATCATAAGAAATACCCCATGTTAATATGACCATCCATTAAGGAGGGGCAGTGGTAAGATTTTCAAGATGATGCTGTGGTAGCCATACTCGCTGTCTAAGCAGCACCAATTTCATGTAAGACCAACTATATATAACAAAAAGGCTTCTGGTAAAAACCCATGTTGACAATGACTTTCTGCTAAGGAGTAACAATTACAAGATATTTAATATGGTGGCCATGGCTATATTGGTCATCAGATCAGCACCAGTTTCATTAAGGACCAGCTAGATATGATAGGAAGTTTTTCTGTGAAAACCCCATGTTGACATTACCAGCCATTCAAAAGAAGCAGCGTAACAAGATTTTCAAGATGGCTGCAGTGATGGCCATACTGGCAGTTTGAGCACCACTATTTTGATTTAGGATGAACACTATGAGAGTGTGTGTACAAGTTTCATGGCAATCCTTCAAGTAGTTTAGGAGGAGCAATGATAACAAACCTGTGCAAAACAATGGACAGTAGACAGGGAACAGGTCATCCAATAACTTTTTGGGGTCTATTAACAGTACAGCTAAAAATAGTAGCAGTCAGGCTGCATTTCAAGTCAGTATAGTTTGTTCAGTTTCTTTTCAAAAATTAATTAATTTTTTAATTTCTTCAAAGTTAACATGGCACAGCATTGCACAGCATTTTATAATCACAAACCAATAGCCAAAAATGTCAATAATCATTGATATAAACAATGTAGTTGAACTTACAGCCTGGGATGTTTTACATTTGTCATATAGACATGTCTACATAAATGTCAAGTTCCTTTTTTGTAAGTGTTTGGAATAAAGTGCTTCATTATCTGCCAAGTACTTCCATACCATGGGTCCAATAAAATATAAAACGGAGTGCTATTTAAACATTCTGGCTCAGCCAATAATTAGACTTCCTACAGCTGTCGATACAAACCATCTTAAAACAATCCATATTATGAAGAGTGATGAGAAGAATGACAGAAAAATAATGGGAAGAGTCAGATAATGCTTACCATATGTACTTGCTTCTAAGACAAGTTCAACTGTAAACTGCATAGATCCAGATCTGCCGTCACATAATGTACCAGCAGATCTGGGTATTTGCAATTTGTAAGGACTAATCAGTAGATAAAGCAACATATAGCCTGATCTGCAGATGCATTATGCTATGGCTGATCAGTATCTTTGTTATCTGCAGTTTGACTCAGCTTATAAGTGAGTATATATGGTAACTGTATCATCAAAAGCTTCTCTTTAGTTCAGAAGTCACTGTTAGTTACTGTATTGATTCTGATATAAACCACAATTGGGAAGCTAATTCTTAACCATAAGATTAGATTTGTGACATTGGTACTGGCAACATGGTAACAGCTTTTTCTAAGGAAAATTTTCTTTGTTAAAGTGTTCACTTAATTGAAAACTATGGAGATCTAGATCTTCATACAGTGTTATCGCTTTTTTTCACTCCTGTTTTTGAAAACTGTAGCAGAATGAATCATTTATTTGTTTATAGATCAGAGAATCAAGTAGAAGCATTAGAGTCTGAGAGATGTAAAAGCTGATAATAATTATGTACAGGTGATGTTGGCTTTATGTCAATTCGATTCATATGCTTTCATTAAATTAGCGCCATATATAATGAAAAAATAACATTCAATATTTGCCACTGTGCTTGTTTTTTATGCTTCTGCCTAGCTCACATAAGTGCATACACACACATCTTATGAGAAAAGTATGCATAAATAATCATGACTTGAAAACTTAGAGGTATAATTTTCCAAAGAACTTCCTCAATTTATAAGTATCCTATGGGAAAAATTACTTTCATTTTATGCCAGTTTTTTTTTAATTCATGCTATAACCCAAAGAACACAACTGTGGTGTCACCTGTAACAATTCTAACGTCACTTGCTAATTGTTACTTTTTATACAACAAATTTGTTTTGATATCATGGAAAAATCCCATTTTAAAGTGTCTGGGTGTGTGTGTGTGATTTGGATTTTTAACGTAGCTTTAAAAATTTTTCAGTCATATCACTACGATGTCTGCAGTGTGGCAGTTTACAGTGATGTCTAGCACTGGGGCTTCATGCCGCAGGCATACAGCATGATGTCCCACCCAGTCACATTGTCCTGACACCAGGCCAACCAGTCCTAACACTAAACTCTTAATGCTAAGCGCCAAGTGAGGCAGCTGTTAGTACCATTTTAATAAGTCTTTGGTGTGACTCGGCTTGGGTTGGAACCCGTGACCTCCTGCATCTGAGGTGGACACTCTAACCATTTAGGCCACCGGAGCGGTACCATTATAAAGTGTTAAAAATGTTGAGGATGTGAAACCTTTACTGAGCCTAACAATGGTATCTGAGTATCCAAAATCTTAAATACTATTGTATTTACTCGCTTATAAATTGAGACCAACTGTAAACTGCACAGACCCAGATCTTCCATTGCATAATGCACTGGCAGATCTGGGTCTGTGCAGTTTGTTAGGAGTAACCAGTATAACAAACAACATATGCCCTCACTTGCAGGTGCATTTTGCTATGAAAGATTGGGATCTTTGTCATCTCCAGTTGGACTTGACTTACATGCGAGTTTATATGCTAAATGAAATCTTCACCAAGTTGATTGTACAAAATAATTCTTAACATTTATATAATTCTTGGAGAACTAGATTTGTCTTTGTAAAATACATACCATAGATATATTTCTTGTAAGTCACAGACCCAAATCTGCTGGTGTACCATCCGACGGCAGATCTGGGTCTGTCCAGTGAGAGTGCATATGGTATGCACCTACTGAAGACTATCTAATTTCAGATAGTTCCAAAATATAAATAACCTGAAGAATGGTATGAAATTCTAATCAGGCCATTTATATGTATACAGAAATACCAAATTTCATTTGTCAACTCAAATGGCTTTTGCTTGATTGTGCTAATTAGGTATTCATAAAATATATGAAAACATATCTCCACTATACACTATTTGTCTACTACTGTGGTTTTGCTTAACTGTGTTAACAAGTTAGGCTTTTATGTCAAAGAAGGTTCAAAAGTTCAAAAAGAAAAAAAAATATTAAAAATTGCTGTAGTGGTCTGAATAAACATTTCATTTTCTGGGATGCTGAAGGGTCTATGGATTTACTTTCAAGACAGGGTAATTTTTTCTGTTACCCCAGAATAATAAAAATAAAAAAAACCCCCAAAAACTAATATAATGGATATAATTGGGTTTTCTTTTCCTATAAATCAGAGCATGGATATTTTTTGAAGCTACAATTTGAGAACCAGAAATTTTGCCAACCAAAAAATGCATGTGTATATTAGTCTAGTTTAACATAATGTATTAGCATTTAGTTCCATCAAAACTTGCAAAGAGCATTTCTGTTTGAACCTGGTTTGATTTCTCTGCAATGAATTATGTACAAGCTAGAATTCTGCCTTCCCCTATTCTTTTGAAATTTTCTTAGTTTTTAATACTTACATGTTGGCAATCTATTTGAAGAAATCTTATTTAAGCAGTCATTTTACTAGGCAGTTTTCCTATTAACACCAGTTAATTGATCACATCCGTGGCATAACATGTTACTGAGATGATGCAGCCTGTTTTGTCTGCCATGAAAAATAAAGCTACTTTACATATTTCAAAAAGAACTCTATTGATATGGATAGAATTGATTAATTTTTATGATAAAACATCTTTTTTTAAGCTTAACTGCATTTAACCCAGTCAGGGATGAAATAGAGAAATAAATTCCACTGCTATGTATTCTTCTTCAAAGCCAAGTTCTATGAACATACCGGTGAAAGAACAAAAACAAGGATGCTATGCACATACTGTGCATAATTACTTACCGTACAAGGCGAGTCTAAATGGAAATGAAACAGACCCTGATCTATGGTTGCATAATGTGCTGGCAGAACTGGGTCTACTTTTTCATACTGTTAGGAGTAATCAGGAGAGGCAGTGCTCTACAGCTAGCATGTTCTGTGAGAGAACTGGTATAGTGAGAACTTGTTAGCACTGGCAACATGCACAGTGGAAAGAATGTTGGCATGCCTCTGTTACTTTCATGTACTGTGACTGAATTTTTTTACACACTGTCATATGGAACTATGCACTATCTAAAGCTGACAGCCCATAAAATAGCTGCTCTGATGTGCTTGAAAAATGAGCAAAAACCAGTCCAAAGTACATTAAATTTAGCAGTTAATGAAATATGGTAAAGGAATTTTGCCAGATTAGACAATACCAGCTTCTGAAAGTACAATGAATAAATCATAAAATTTATTAAAAGTAAAATTAGTTTGCAGTGCTAGCAGTCTTTTGAGAGCTGTACATCAGAAGTACGGCCAAGCTGTATAGTGTATAACCCAAATTACACCCATCAATCACACACAAAGTAATGAGAATAAAAAGTTATTATAATAATACCTAAGATATACAAAGTCTATTTTAAATAACCGGGATAACCAGAGGAAAATCAGGGAAATTCTTTTTCTTTGAAAAATCAAACCCTATGCAAAGTGTGAAACTGTGGAAGGGAACTAAAACAAGCAATACAGATTCTGATCTGCCAGCACATAATGCTGTGGCAGATCAGGGTCTATATTGTTGCAGGAACAATTGTTCTTCTTTCAGACATACTGACACTGATCTTTTAACATAAAATTTGATAAAGTTCTTACATTAAGTGCTCCAAATTTTGGTAACTATTGATTGTGCAGAAATCAAGTTAGTTCAGTTGACCTTGACCTTTGATCTTTGAACACCAAAATTTATAGGTTTCTTCTAACCCCCCAAAACAGCAATGGGCAAAGTATAGTGGAGGCATGTGATACAGAACTGAACTTTACTACATAAAAGGAAAATTTAATCGACAGATGATTGACAGACAAATGTGACCCTAGCATAATGTGCTACTTCAAAATGGCAAATACATATTAAAGAAAATGAAGGTTATTTGATAATGAGCTCATAAAAGATTATTTGGTTTTGAAGTTCCTTGACCTTGATGTTTTCCCTTGGGAATATAGTTTCCAATGTTTTCAAGTCCTTTAAGATGCTGAATGCAATACAGCCTTTTTGAACAGCGTAGACATAATGTGATGGCAGATCAAGGTCTGTATTACATGTTATACTTAGTATTTCAAGTGAACAGCATGAAATTTGTAAGTAAAACAAAAATATGTAGACCAATAATAATAATAATAATAATAAAGACTTTATTTAGAGAAGGTAACTCAATTAGTTACAGAACTACCTTGCGGTCTTCTATCTGTTAAGTACAATATATACAGTATATACAACATGCTTGACACTAAATAATTCTGTGATTCTAAAAATCAAAGCATGACCTGCCTGTATGTTTTATGATGATATACTTATAAGGCAACTATTTAATGTTGGGTGCATGGAAACTGGTCAACCTGAGAAAGAATCTGGGTAATGAAAACATATAATAAAACCTTGAAGGCATTGACTTGTTCATTTAAAATCTATCCATGTTAACCTAAACATTCCCTTACTATCAAAGATGGTTCAATCTGTGGGGTTATTTCTTCCATGACAAAGACCTGGGGGCCTGGCCTAATAAATTTGTCCAAAAGATTTTCAAGTGCTGCTTTGGATTTGTATCAGACAATGATATCATAAATAAATATTTGCTAAAACTGTAAAATCTGGGTGTGGACTTAATATCAAGCATGGACTTGTCATCAGATAAATATGGTCACTACAGATGGGACCAAGATTAGGTTGGTGTTTGTTGGTATTAGTCATGGGAATTAGAAATAAATCCAAGTAATGAGAAATTCAGTACAGTCTGACCTTGTTCACTGAACTTCCATTTATTTGAATATTCCTTTAAACTAACTCTATAACAGGAATAAAATTAATTAAACTGTGCTTTTATTGAATCAAATGATGCCATTTCATCACATAATAAAATAATGCCATTTCATCATGCAATAAAATGGTGCCATTTCATCATGCAATAACATAATGCCATTTCATCATGTAATAAAATGATGCCATTTCATTGTGTAATAAAATGTTGCCATTTCATCATGTAATAAAATGGTGCCATTTCACCATGTAATAAAATGATGCCATTCCATCATGTAATACAATGGTGCCTTTTCATTGTGTAATAAAATCATGTCACTTCGTCATGCAATACATATACATATGCTCATTTAAAACAGAATTTATGAAACGTGTGACACAATTTTACTTTTATAAGGAGCACTTTATGTAAGGTCTTGTAAATTTTACATCATACTTGTATATATTAAAATGGGTGTTTTCCTATTAGTCTAAATTGATGCTTTGATTCCAGGGAAAAGCATTGTTCTATTGCCTGGTCTGGTTCTATTCACCCCAGTCAAGGCAGATGCCAGTAGGAATTGTTATAACTTGCACTATGTTTCAATTCTTAAGGGACCAACACTTTAATTAGGGAAAGGGTTGTGGGTGGGCTGGGATTGGCTTTGGAACCCAGATATTTGTCTTCTATTCTCACAAGATGATTTGTCTGTTTTTTTTTCAACTAACATATGTATGTATATAATTATTTCATTTTTTTCTAAAACATCAGACCTAAAATACTTCTTTTTCAAGCTATGTTGTGGCTGAAATTTTCATTTTAAAAAAATCCCAGACCCCCACCCCAATTAAATGATCAGTCCCTAATTTAAGGACTGTAATGAAAAATATTATGCAATGTAATATATTGACAACAGCCCACACCAAATCACAGTAAGCAGGTTTCAAACTGGGCTTTTGTGCACTAAAGTGTGTTACAGTTGGTCTACACAGCTATAGACTAAGTCTACATACTTCCCTTTTAAGAATTACACTTGGCTTCCTCTGGAAAGTCATTTCTGGCAACCAAGCATATATGCTCCCTCCTCCCCCCACCCCATGAAGCAGATGTCAAAAGCTGTGTGGACAGCAAAAGGCATAGGCTATGGTACAGCAGAAACTGATGGGTATTCACTGCAACCGGACTTGTCTCCATATGTCTTGACATAATCATGCCATACATGCAGTGTGATCCTGACAGGCATGGATGAGAGAGTGAGGATGACTTCCCAACTTTCCCTCACTTAAATTCAACTCAGGTGCAAGTCTTGATATTATTATATTACCCCATCATATACCTCCAAGGCCAGTGGCATTGGGAGAATGCAAAGCAGCACACATGGATACACTGGGAGAATTCAAAGCAGCACACATGGATGCACTGGGAGAATGCAAAGCAGCACACATGGATACACTGGGAGCTGTTGACCTTCAAATAGGTGGTTGAGGACATAAGGTTGCTTTTCAATGGACCAAAGCAGCAGTGGATCTCTGCACCCCCGTGGGCGACTAGCAGCCCCTTTTAGGATCAGACTGCTCTCCTCTGTAGCATGAGGAAGGGGCTAGAAAAGGTGCCCTACATATTTCCTGCTTCACCTTGACCCTGAAGAGCATACCATAGCTGACAGGGATCCCACTTCAGCAGTTGAAAACCTAACATGAAGGCAAAGGTGATGCAACTCACCATCAAGCGTCTGGAATATAACATATTAATGAACAGTAAATACATCAGCTGATAGACTAGAGAAAAAAACAGCTCTTGTGGGTAGCGGGTACAGAATTGGCCAGATTCAGCATCCAGATAGCAACCCTGAGTGAAACTTGACTAAAGGAGGAAGGACAACTCAAGTAGGAGCTGGCTGCAGCTTTTTCTGGCGTGGCCAAAGTAAAGAATAGTGACATGAAGCTGGTGTTGGGTTTGCCATCAAATTGCAACTAATTAATAAGCTCACAAACCTTGCAAATGGCGTGAATGAAAATGCAAATGAAACTCCTGCTGTCTGGAAAAGATGTGCAACTATCATCAGTGCCTATGCATCCACCATGACCAACCCAGATAATATCAAGACCAAATTTTATGAAGCGCTGGAGTCTCTTACTGTAGAAGTACCATAGGCAGAT
This sequence comes from Megalonaias nervosa, assembly GCA_016617855.1. Classification (NCBI taxonomy): domain Eukaryota; kingdom Metazoa; phylum Mollusca; class Bivalvia; order Unionida; family Unionidae; genus Megalonaias; species Megalonaias nervosa. The sequence goes on along the minus strand of JAECUM010092867.1, from coordinate 178,354 downwards.
AAGCTAGTCATCCTTGGTGACTTCAGGGCTAGAGTTGGCACATATCACCAGACATTGTCATCTTTCAAACTTGAATGACAACAAGAAAACATGCCATAAAATGAAGAGATTTTGAGTTTTATCCTCATAGTGCCTCCCTTTTAACATGTTACTCTTGGAATTCCCACCAGAAAAGAATGGAAAGGGTTTTTGTCCCCAAAGTAAGTGACTTGGACCTTAATCGTTTTAAAGATGCTGGAAAATCCATTTTGTCTTCAGTCAGTGGAAATCAATTGATTCATCCAGAGAGAACAAGGATTTGATTAAAAACTTAACAACAAACAGAAACAGTTTTGTAATTAAACTGTACAATACAACTGATATATTTGCTATGATCCAGAGAATAGAAAATGAAGCATTTCATTAATATCATGACATGTACATACAAGAAGGTGACAACAGTACAACATTATGCAGAGATTAAAATTAACTACTGAACTATCTTGGGTAGTGGCACCATTAGAACCTTAGCTGAAAGACAACTGAATAGGGCAGCAATAAAATAACTTGAAGCCTTCAGTAAAACAACATTATGACCATGTTTGTATCAGATATCACTACCCAACTCCAACTACACAAACTATGTATGACTGCATACCACCAACACAACCACTCCTCCCTGCTTTGGATCCTGCTGTAGATACTCAAAATTCCAAACCATTGTGCATATTTGTGGACCTGGATCAAATATAACCCAGTCTGAAATCACAATTTTAAAAGGTGTGGATGGAGTTGCATGACATGTGGACATGTATCAAATATAACCCAGTCTGAAATCATGATTTTAAATGGCGTAGATGGAGCTGCATGACATGTGGACATGTATCAAACATCAACCAGTCTGAAATCACAATTTTAAATGGCGTAGATGGAGTTGCATGACATGTGGACATGTATCAAACATCAACCAGTCTGAAATCACAATTTTAAATGGCGTAGATGGAGTTGCATGACATGTGGACATGTATAAAAAAATAACCCAGTCTGAAATCATGATTTTAAATGGCGTAGATGGAGTTGCATGACATGTGGACATGTATCAAATATAACCCAGTCTGAAATCATGATTTTAAATGGCATAGATGGAATTGCATGACATGTGGACATGTATCAAATATAACCCAGTCTGAAATCATGATTTTAAATGGTGTAGATGGAGCTGCATGACATGTGGACATGTATCAAACACCACCCAGTATGAATTTATGATATTAAATGCTGCAGATTGAGTTGCATGACATATGTGCATGCAAAAGCATCTGCATAATCCCCACCATTTCCAGGAGATGCATTTGGTCATGGGTTCCATTTTCACACATGCCAGCCTGGGTTGCTGCCTTTACATATCCTTAGGAAAGACACATAACTTTGATTTCCTTTGCATGATATAACCAATGTGTTGAAAGTAGCATTGGAAGTCACCTAAGCAACCCACCATTTTCTTGAAAACTGCAGGGATGTGGGTGGTGTGTAAAAATTGGTCATGAAAGAATAATGCAAAACCAGTATGAATCCAAGGATAACGGCCCTAACACTAACACCAACAAAGTGACTCAAATGTCTCATTAGCTGTTGGAGATGAGACAGAAACCACCATATTATCACCCAGCCACATTTATTACAAGCCCAAATTGGGACTGTCATAAAAAGTTAGCTCCTCTATGGACTGATTATTTCAGTAGTCATCTACAGTTAGCTTCCCTATGGAATGTTGATCTCGGTACTGTCATCTACAGTTAACTCCCCTATGCACACTGATCATGTCTGTACTGGATATTTCCGGATTTATTCTAAGCAATGAAGTGATTATGATGGGCTACAGCCTTAGTGGATAAGTAATGGGTCCCTTGGCTCTAAAATATGTTACTGCAAGATATACCCCCACCCCCAAAGAAAGACAACTGTTCAAAGGCTTAGATGACTTGCATTATATGACCAGTGGCAGCAGCCATGAATGTAATAAATAAAACTTTTATAATCAGCTAGATAGGAATTGCTTGAAACCCTATTTACACAAATCTTCACCCTGTATCCCAGCAAATGTAGAAGCTAAAAGTTACTCTTTCTCATCTTGGTAAGGTAACTAAAACATATCACATAATATATAAACTATCCTCAATACACATCCACTCTATAAAAAGAATAAAGCCCTCTCAGTCCTGACAGAGACAATTTATGTGTGTTCCATGATAAGGAAAGGCATTTTTGGCCTACAGATAATTCTCTAATTGGGTATTACTGAGATGTGGTTTGCATGCAGTATATAATTACAATGAACTTGTCCTACAATGACAATACAAAATTCTCTATCTGTAACTATTTATTGGGTGGTTTGCTGACTGAAGCATTTACAATCATGAAAAATGTTTTCCAAAGGTGAAATATCATAATGTGATGTATCTTCCTTAAAAACTCTTACAATGGATAATGGCACAAACCTAGACCTGTTGTTGCATTATGCAATGGCAGAGCCAAGTCTATGCTGCTTGTTCTGTCTGACATTAACCATGACATTCTCATGCATTATGCAATGACAGACTGGAATCAATTTATGCTGTTCAATGAGTGGGTGAAACAGTGCAGTTGTTGAAATGTCAGATTTGTAATCCAAAGGTGGAGGGTTCAGTACCACCTGGGTAAGCTCAGCTTGGCTGCCTCAGTGTGTCCATGGGAAAAGGCACTTAGCTCCAATTTCTTTGGCATCATGCAGCCAATAAAGTGTTAAAATTGCTGTTAAAATCAATAAAAACAAAAACAAAAAAACCCCAGCAAACCTCCAATGTTCTTGAAAACTTCGGTCAAGCATAGGATAGGGGACATTTATTTCAGCAAAATGTTTAAGAATTTTTTGGACAATACAATCTGATTAAACTAAAAATCAAACTAAAATATTGATGTTTTTGAAAAACTGACATGCCCTATTCTGAAGTTCATTTTGCTCAGCCAAGTGATAATGTCCTTGGAAGGCTACAACACGGCCTGTGGAAAACATCCAAACCTATGCATGCAAACTCATAAATTCTTGACGATTTATAAGCTCATGGAAGTGGCACTGCCAGGCAATTTTCTGATCTAGGCACCAACAGAAGCTTGGATTTTGTGATGTATCAAAGTCTCTTCCCTTTATTAAAAAAACCCCATGATATCTATATTTCTCCACATACACCCATTGTAGCTAAAGGATTATTCAGCAACAAAGTTGAAATTTACATTATTGCATGTTCTCTGTTGTGTAAGGAAGATAGGCCGAAGTTGTTTTGCTTTTCTGAAATGTGTATAGACAAGGTGACACATACTGGATGTATAATCTATATAAGAGACAATAATGACGTATACTTGATGTGTATATGAGATGAGGTTTACATATACTACATGTGTATAGGAGACTGGGTGATGGATGCTGGATGTGTTTAGGAGACAAGGTGATTTATACTGGATGTGTATACGGGACAAGGTGGCATATACTAAATGTGTATAGGAGACAAGGTGATGGATGCTGAATGCATCTAGGAGACAAGGTGATTTATACTGGACGTGTACATGATACAAAGTGACATATACTAAATGTGTATAGGAGACAAGGTGATTTATACTGGACGTGTACAGGATACAAAGTGACATATACTAAATGTGCTTAGGAGACAAGGTGATTTATACTGGATGTGTACAGGATACAAAGTGACATATACTAAATGTGTATAGGAGACAAGGTGACTGATGCTGGATGTGTATAGGATGCAAGGTGACATATACTAAATGTGTATAGGAGACAAGGTGATATATGCTGGATGTGTATAGGGGACAAGATGGCATATACTAAATGTGTATAGAAGACAAGGTGATATATGCTGGATGTGTATAGGATACAAGGTGACATATACTAAATGTGTATAGGGGAACTTATGACCATATGATGAAGTCTATTAGCGGCAAGACAAAAATAATGTTTTAAAGGCCATCAAATGTACATAGTCTTTAAGTTGAAATCTACTGCTTTTAAAAATTACACGATTAACAAATTGGGAAAGGGGACACGGTATTTTTAAGCATTCTACCTACACATTACAGAAACCAGCCAGAACCAGTTTAGTGGGGACCAGAATTGTTCCACAAATTCTATGACCAGTGCCAAGATGGATGCTGAGAACTGTTGCTAAACAGCTGACATGTGTAGTCCACAAACTGTAACTTAATTATCTTAATGGTGTAATTTGGACAGTTTAAGGCCAAAGTGGTGATATTTACTAAGGTGTCATTAAGTAATAATGGGATCAAAGATGGTCTGTGATTGCTTGTGAGTCTATGATTAACTATATGTGCCCATGAAGAGCAAAGGTCCTGAGTTTGCATTTTGTGCTTCATGCTAAATGGGAAAAAAAATAGTACAGCCATCAAACAGGAGAAATCTGGACTAAAAACTTAAAAGACTTAATGATGAAGGTCTTTAGTGGATTTTATTAAATGAAAGCAAATTTTTTTGTTTTGTATGAAATACACAACTCTTTCTTTTTCATTTAATTGACTGACTTTTATTAATTGATTATTATTGTAACACAGCCATCAGAATCAGATTCATATTCAAAATTTACTGATTTATTGTAATATGAACTCAATACATACACGTATAATGGCAAAAATCACTTTTGTTTTCAATCACCCTAAAATGCATTGAATTTACATCAGTAAAAAGCTCTACTTAATCAAAAGCCAATATACTGATTAAAATGTAAAAATCTATTGATTTAATGGCCTCGTTCTGTCATATGTATGGGTGACTCATACAGTATATGTATAGTAGACAAGGTGACACATACTTGTAGCTTATTTTCAATTCCTGAATTAGTAATTTGTTCAGCACATACATGTACTATGCAAGGCTGCATATCTTGAGCTGAGACGCATCAGCTCCATTCGCAAATATCTTTCAGTTGATGCCACTAAAACACTTGTGTGTTCCTTAGTACTTTCAAGACTGGACTATTCTAACTCAATTCTGTCTGGTTCATCTCAATATCTACTCCAGAAACTTCAAAAAGTTCAAAACACAGCTGCTCGGACCACCCTTAGAGTACCATGATCAGAGCACACCTTCCCCCTGCTCTGTACTCTACACTGGCTATCCATTCGATCCAAAATCAAACACAAAATTTGTTCTCTGTGCTATGTTTTAAGGACAGGCTCCAGTCCAACATACCTATCCGACCTCACCCATGTGTACACACCAGCAAGATACTTATGCTCCTCTTCTGACACTCGTATTCTCATTATTTCCACTACAAAAATGAAATCATATGGACAACATTCTTTTGCATACCAGGGCCCAGCAACGTGGAATGAATTGCCCACTGAACTTAGACACAAAGACACAGTGATCTCATTCAAGAGTGCTCTTAAAACTCACTTATTTCAACTGCAAGAACAAACTTAAAGACCTAATAATGTTTCCTACCTTAAATATTTCAGCATGTTTTATGTTTTCTAATTTCATGGTGTTTGTTTTCTGTAATCATATCATTATATATGTTTTTTATGTTGTAGTAGGTGTTGTCTAATGTTGTAAAGCACTTAGAGCTTCTAAAAATTAGGTGCTATACAAAGTCCTCATTATTATTATTATTATTATACTGTATAAGAAAATATACACCATATGCTCTGTCCAGACCAACATCACCTCCATAAAAAAAAAAACAATAACAAACCTACCGGCCCAATTTATGTTTTAGAGCATTAGCATACAGATAGCTTTGACTGGCCTGACATATACTAATTGAAGTGTACATGAGTCCTGGGTGAATTACACTGGAATGGTCTTGGAGACAAGATAATGCACACTAGACAGGGTGATAGCCACTAGAATGGTATAGGAGACAAGATAATGCACACAAGACAGGGTGATAGCCACTAGAATGGTATAGGAGACAAGATAATGCACACTAGACAGGGTGACAGCCACTAGAATGGTATAGGAGACAAGATAATGCACACTAGACAGGGTGACAGCCACTAGAATGGTATAGGAGACAAGATAATGCACACAAGACAGGGTGATAGCCACTAGAATGGTATAGGAGACAAGATAATGCACACAAGACAGGGTGATAGCCACTAGAATGGTATAGGAGACAAGATAATGCACACTAGACGGGGTGATAGCCACTAAAATGGTATAGGAGACAAGATAATGCACACTAGACAGGTTGATATCCACTAGAATGGTATAGGAGACAAGGTTATATACTGGCACATAATACTGTATGCGTGTGTATGTTTTGGATTTTTAATGTAGCATTAATAATTTTCCATTCATATCACTACGACGTCTGCAGTGTGGCAGTTCATAGTGATGTCTAGCACTGGGGCATCATGCCACAGACATATAGCATCATGTCCCACCCAGTCACATTATTCTGACACCAGGCAGACAAGTCCTAACACTAACCTCTTAATGCTGAGTGCAAAGACAGGCAGCTGCTAGTACCATTTTTATAAATCTTTGGTATGACTTGGCTGGGGTTCAAACCCTCCACCTTCTGCACCTGAGGTGAATGCTTGAACCACTTTGGCCACCGGAGTGGTTCATATTAAACTGTAAAGGGGCAATAGAATCAGACCCAGGGCAAGGTACATGGGATAGGTGCATGAGACAAAGTTATGTATACTATAATTAAATGGGGTAAAGAAGACAGACACATGGTAAGGTACACTGGACGGCTTGATGTGTATCAGACATGGTGATGTACATTATACTATATACTGCTGGGGTAAAGATGACAGTCCTGGTGCAAAGCACACTGGATGATGTCACGGGGTAAAGTACACTGGATGATATCAGGGGTTTAAAGTACACCCATATTATTATGAACAGATATCTATAAGTTTTGTAATTTATATTCATTACTGTAAATTGTAGTGATCATCTATAGTCAAGATATTAGACAGTTAATTTTTGTACATGGGTATACAATTCTATTTTAAGATATTAAGAGTTTAGATTGTGTAGGATCTATAAATAGTTGTTGATGTAGGTATTTACAACCATTAATAATAATATTAATAATAAGACCTGTTTATTAGTATGGGGTTGTTTCCCATTGGACAGGTCAGACAGGCAGGTCCTTACAGGAATTAAGTTATTTCCAATTTGATGGGTTAGGTCACATGAATAGGTATTTTGAAATAGTAGAGTTGTAAGATCTGTCACGTGAGGTATATTGTGACATATAATTGTAATAGACTCTTGAAGGTGTGCAGTATATAAGGAGAGAACTGAGCAATCAGATTCATTCTTATTTTGGATTCATTTCTTTCTCAGATTCTTATTTCATATTTTGAAATAAGTCTGCAGATGTGTTTAATGATGTGTTTAGAAAATTTGAGGGGAAACATTTGTTAGGATTATTCATCAGAATTACAAAGTGCTTATTGGACTAGAACATTATTCTGGTACTGCTGTGAATTATTCAAAGGAGTTTTAGACAGTGCCATTGTGATAAGTACATCTGAGTATCTGAAATTCATTTGGAACATTTGATTCTTTTGGACCTGAATAGGACTTTTTAGGATTGTTTCACTTCATAATACTTTAAGTTCCTCTTCCATTTTCATTTTATAACTGTTAATTACATTATTTGTTAAATTTTATAAAACTTGTTGGTTTTGTTTTTTTCTGTTATTAAATGACCACAAAGTTGTAACAATCAATATACATTTACTCATATGGCATGACACAAAGCAATGCACAGTAATAATGAATAGGGGTGATGAAGACAAACACAGGGTAAGGTACACTGGATGCATATATGAGACAAGCCGATGTACATTATACCATATATCGAAAAAGAAGACAGACCTAGGGTAAAGTACATTGGATGATACCCATCTTTATACTCATCAACTGTCAGACAAGGCAATGCATGATAATAATGTATGGGGTAATTGACAGATTCAGGGTAACGTTCACTGAATGGGTAATTGAGACAAAGTGATGTAGTCTGTACTGTAGAGAGGAAATGTAGAGGATAAGTAGACTGGATGGGATACAAGACATGGTGATGCACACTGTACTGTGTAGGGAAAATGGAGACAGAGCAGAGTAAAAAAAAAAACTGGATGCAGGGTTTGATTTAGTCACTAGCCAGTCAACCCAAGTCCTGTGGATTTAGGAATTGCAAGTTGAAATACTGAAAACCCGTAACCAATTGGTCCAGTTAATTTTTCCAAAGTTGTTATTAATAAGTTCTATTAAATCACGAAGTTGGAGAATAGCTAGCTCAGCTGCTAGAGCACTGGACTCTTAGTCCAAGGGTCACAGGTTCAATACCTGCCCTGGCCATCCTGGGTTGGCTGCTTCTTTGTGTCCTTGGAAAAGCACTTAGCTCCCATTTCCTTTGTATGATACAACCAATAATAATTGAATGTGCCATTAAAACCAACAAAACAATACAAAAAATTTCATCTGACAATATTTTCCATATTTTCCAATGCATAGTACGTTCTACTGTTTTGTCCAATATGTTTTCAGAATACTTCAATTTAACACATTAATAAAATTGTTTTTTTATCTGATTGAGAGAATCAAATGACTTTCTGCAGGACCAGTTGATTTCCATGTCAGCTGGCCCTGCTGGCCAATGGAAAAAGCTGTTCAAAGTCCTCTGTGGACGGTTATAGGAGACAGAGTGACATATACTGGATGTGTAATATGAGACATGGGTAACATATACACTGCACGGCTACAACTTAAACAGGGTCATTTACATCTGATGGATGTAGGAGACAGGGTGACATACCCTGGGTGAGTATGGGCAATAGGGTGAGTTGCACTGGATGGGTATGGTATATAAACATTATTATTTACAGTGGATCGGTATGGGAGACAAACTAGCTAATGCCCTTGGTGAGTGTGGTATTCAGGGAGATTAACCTACACTAATGACAAATTATATGGGAGTTTGTAAGGTATATGGCGAACAGGATTACTTTATACGTCTCAGATAGGTAAGACAGAACCAGTTACACCTGAGGTTTAAAGATAAGGTAAACAGGTAACTTATGCAAGGATATTATGTTTCATCCAGATGACTTACATTAAAATGGTATGGTAGATAGGAGGACCCTGAAAAGCAATGCTCTTCTGATGAACTCTGTTATCATCTGATTATCTGGTATGCAAGGAACATGAACCAGATAGTAATTATATGGCAGAATAATTAATGGAGAAAGGTGGATAGGATTAACAGAAGTACTTGAGAACAATTGGAATTATCAGCACTGGACCATTTCAAATCTTCCGAATCAATACAGACTATTAACATAGAAGGTAGTTGATGATGTACAAGCATATGTAGGTTAGTAGTTAGTGTGCCACACTTAGGGTCAGAAGGGTGTAGGTTTGAATCCTGCCCATGGCCAGACCAGGCTGGCTGCCATGGTGCATTGCTGGGCAGGTCACTTTACTTCAGTTGTCTCTGCAAAATGTAAAACGTTTATGTCAGGTGTAGAAAGTTTGATAATCCATGGTTGTTTCTGGGCGACCAGCTTTGAAAATTCAATTGCTCAACGTGTTTCCGGTTTGCCTGGTAAATGACTGCAGCTGCTCAAGCTGGGTACCATGAAAACATTTGTACTGCGGTACTTCTGAACATACCATGATACATACTAATGTATACTGCAATTACATTAATGACCAACAGTTTAATATTCGGGGGCAGGGGCATGACAGTTTTTGTTTAATTTTCATCTGTCAACAGCTGGACAAATACCTTGCTCTGATTTACAGCAAAATAAACATATCATATCCATGATATTATTTGGAAAAAAATATTACTAATCTTGAGGTAAAAGAAGACAAAATAAATCATCTCAAGAGAAAAATTGCATCTCCCCACTAAAGATTAAATGCCCAGTACTTTATAGTAGATGAATTTAATATGTGTATGTTAAGTGTTGTGTAAGTTGTAATCTACAAGCTGTAACTATAATGGATGAGTAGGAATACACTATATACACTATATATATATATAAACACTATATAGCTGATATTGTGAAAGACACTGTACTGACATTTGAGAGACTTTGGATAAAAATAGGAAGTGTTGATATGAAGCCTGCACTTTTCTAGCTACACTATTGATATACTAGACAGGGAAACTTTAAGTGGGATTCCAACACCTGAGTAACATATTTACCAAAAAGGGCCAGCAAACATAAAACACTTACTCAACAAATGTGATAATATTTAATGTACTTGAGTGTGTATGTGTGTGATTTGGATTTTTAATGTAGCTTTAACAATTTTTCAGTCATATCGCTATGATGTCTGCAGTGTGGCAGTTTATAGTGATGTCGAGCACTGGGGCATCATGCCGCAGACATGTAGCATGATGTCCCACCCAGTCACATTATCCTGACACCAGGCCAACCAGACCTAACACTAACTTCTTAATGCTGAGTGCCAAGTGAGGCAGCTGTTAGTACAATTTTTTGTTAAGTCTTTGGTATGACTCAGCCGAGGATCGAACCCACGACCTCCCGCATCCGAGGCGGACGCTCTAACCACTAGGCCACCGGAGTGGTCAATGTACTTGAGAAATTATGTAAAGTTCAAACAGAATATAAATGCAATTCTGAAAATCATACTATGATTTGCTGTCTTACAAAGAAATACATATACTTAGCACATTCACATATGCTAGTAAATACCTAAAACATGACATCTAGTATTTTTTTTTTTTTTTTTCTTTGTTTGTTTTATTTTTAACCTGAAATTTTTCTGAAAGTTGCATTTGGCCAGAATATGTTTCACAACATTCCATTTGGACACAGCAATAACATTTGTGACACATGTCAAAAATCTGATTAAAGGATCATAAATATAATTATATTTGTAATATTCACAATTAATTTGTGACAGATACAACCATTTTGTAAAAGAAAAGATATTTTTAAAAACTATTTTATCATGAATAATGAAAACATGCTGTTAATATCATTCAAGTTGCAACAAGATTCATCAGGAATTTCCAAACATTCCTTACTGATGGATACTACCAATGTACTGGTACATACCATTCAAAAAATAAAGTGGTAAACCACTAAAACACTGCACCTCTTGCAGTTGCCCTCAGGACTGCCATAAGCAAAATTACTTAGCAACTTTTGTTGTATATATTGCCAGTCCCAATTGCAAACAGTGCTTTTAACTCTCCATCAGTACTTAATGGAAAGTGTCACACAAGTTTAAACACTATTTAATCTATCTACGATCAGCAAATAAAAGATAATCAAACAATTTCCTTTTTCTGATGCTGTCTTGTTGTCCATCAGCTTTCGACTAGTTGGCCACCCCTGATCATAAACGTATCCATATTTTATGTCTGTCTGAGTTTACATCTTTACAGTTTATGTTACTGTTAATCCCATACTATTAGTCCTGTGTCTAATCTGTCAGGGAACTGTCAATTATCCACATGGGATTTCTGCCATTACCCAACAAGCCAATATACATATAATTATAGTAAGCAACATCAGTTGTGATTGGATTGATTATTAAACATGAAATACTTCTCAAGCTAAAATTAGCCAACTGAAGCAATTATTACATGCTCTAGTGTAAGTGCAAATATCTTCAACTGACCAACAGGAAAGCATAACAGTAGATCATAGGTATCACATAAGATGAAAGATACATGTACCACTAACATATGTTGGGGTTGATAAAAGACATACACTTTAACTTCATGATTGTTAAAGGTTTTTTATAAAGGGCTGGTTGTCTGCACCATAGTTACTTAATCAGAAAATGAGTAGCTGTTAAATCAGGACTTGTGTGGTGTCATGGTACTAATAGCAATCACCCAACACTTGACAGCAATTACTCAGCACTTGATAGCAATCACCCAACACTCAATTACGGAATTATATGGAAATAAATAGGACACCCTGCTATAGGTACTATACCCAGGGTTGTAACTTCATGATAAAATCTTTGTAACTGAAAACTAAATAAAATTCCATTATAATTTATTTTAAATATGAATTATTTTCGATACTTTCAGGGTCTTCAGAGTGGGCAAATTGTAGCCAATTATTAATTTTTAGCAGTCTTTTTCTACCCTGCATTTGTTGATAAGCTCTTGAACATCAAACAATCAATCAATCAAACAAAATATATGTGACAGTCTAGAAAAGTCCAATCAGAAAATGTAAAAATCTGATTTTCAGACTTCACATGAATCAGGATTTTCATTGACCCGATCTTCTGTATGCAAATGGACAAAATAGCAACAACGACAAAAATAAGCACAGTAAAATTATTACAACTGTCTGTTAACAATAATGAGATGTAGTGTAATCTTTATCCTAGTTTCTACTGAAACATGGCAGCATCATTACTTATCATCAAAGATGCATATGATCACATCTACACTATCCCCAGTGACACACAATATTCAAAATATTATTATCAGGCAGTGAGTCACAATATTATCAAACATTATCAGACAGTGAGTCACAATATTATCAAACATTATCAGGCAGTGAGACACAATATTATAAAACATTATTGTCCAAATTATCCCAGACAAATATTTGACAAACTTTCGTAACAAATCATGTTTATTACTTAATAAATATAGTTATTATACTAGATGTGTGCAGTATTACCAGTATACCGGTTTATCTTGCTATTTTGTTTCGGCGGTACATACCACGGTACTTTTTGACTGTACTGGTAGTTCAGCAGTTGCTGTCAGTAAGGAATGTATGGAAATTCCTGAGTAATATTGTTACAAATTAAATGCTTTCAACAGCATGTTTTCTTTTTTATATGACAAAATAATTAAAAAAGTTGTTTTTCTACAAACAAATTGTATTAGTCACAAATTAATTTTGAATTCTACAGATATATTCATGATCCTTTAATTACTTTGTTTGAGACATATCACATTTGCCAACATGGTGGCTAAATGGGATGATGTGAAAGATATTCAACTCAAATAAAAATTTTGGGAAACATTTTTGATTGAAAAACAAGAATTAATGTCATTCTTTTGGTTACTTTCTTACCAAAGTTAATGTGTCAGGGGCATGTATTCCTTTGTAAGACTGCAAATCATGCTAAGATTTTCAGAAGAACAGTTGTTTCTTTTCAATTTTACGTAATTTTTCAAGTCAACTAATTATTTTCTCATTTTTTGAGTCAGTGTTTTTCTTGCCCGTGTGTAAGCATCTCACTCCAAGTTTTCCTGCCATATCCATATCAGGGTTCTTTATGGATGTGAACCCTCAGGTTTCAATAAATGGAATAAAAATTTAAACTATTCCCGATTCATTGAAATGTAATAATTTTTGTAAAGAAGTGGCCCTAGGGCCCCCATCTTGACATCTCGGTATGTGTCTTGGTCAGATACTTTGAAAAATCACAATAATATCACAATAGGCATAATGTGAGTTAAAAACAAAATTTATCCAAAGATGGATTTAATGTTATGGTTGAAATATGGAGGATAATGCAACATTCTGAACTAAACTTTTGTTTAAGTTTTGCTGTATTTTTTTTTCTCCCTTTGTTCACAAGGCTACAATCAAAGTTATGCACTAATGCGAGAAACCTGTGCGTTTTTTTGACGCACATTGATTTGGGTAGGAGCATAAGTCCTAATTTCCCTTGATTTTCCTCTGGCACAATTTAGTGAGTGTGTGCTGTCTATAACAAATCACTGTTTACTATAGACTACCATCAGACCATATGCTTCTTCTAATTATTATTATTATTATTATTATTATTATTATTATTATTATTATTATTATTATTATTATAATAAGATACAAAGAATTGCACATTTGTGCCTTCTATGTTACAGAAACCATTGGGAACCAGTCTACTGAGGACTGGAAATCTTATACTTGTGTTATTAAGTATGGCAGAGTAATCAGATTACTAAGTCTAACCAGTGTATACAACAAGCTGCAAATTGATACTTTACTGTTGTAATCCCTCACCTTTAAGGCTAAATGTAGGATGTTTGATGAGGGTGTTATAAGTAATAAAGGGGTCAAAGGTGGTCATGGCTTTCACTTGACTAATATGGTAAAGGCAAGATAAAAATGAGAGATTTACCAAGATATGATTTTGACAGAAACCCTTAACTTAGTATTTTAATTTTTTTTGGTATTGTTTATTGTTATTGCACTGTTCAAAATGTTTTCAAGAGGCATATTTATGGGCATCAAAATTTGTTTTATTTTCATGTCAAAATGTAGAAACATAATCTCTGTCATAATGTTTACCCACCCACCCTCAAGAAAATAACTGACTAATAAATATAAAACTCAAGATTACATCTCATGCCCAATGCAGAAACTTTCTCCTAATGATGAGCTTAGATTTGAGGAGTAATGAAGAGCAATCAGCAACCTTACAAAGCCAGGCATGGTAAAAATGAAGTTTGAACTTTCTTGCAGGCTGAGCATGGTTGTTTTGTTATAGCTATATTCTAACCATACCAAGAAGACATTCTCCATTCTTGCTGAAATAAAGTGATTCAAGGGGAAACTTAATAAACACAATTAATGCCATCAGTGGTCTCCAGTCAGTGATCCTGTGAAGGAAACTAAAAATGCTTGTGGCTTAAAATAAGAAAATCTTTGCAGCCAACTACAAGATATACACCCCTTCCTTTTTCATTGAATTGTCATACACTGGCTCGTATTAATTACTGTCACCCATGTGACAGAAAACTCTAGCTGTTTTGCTAACCTTACTTTTCTTATCTCAGTCTGGTTGTCTCAGTCAGGTCATGTCAGTCATGGTGTCCACACACTAGGAACTACTTTTAAAATGAAGAAACCCATGCTATTTTCTGCTGTGCCAGATCGAATTGTTCTTAAATCAAACAACATCAACAACAGATATATAACACAAAAAAAACATATACATGTAGTAACTTAAGGTCTCTCCATCTTTGAGAACACAACATATAAAACATTTTGAGAGAGACAGACAGACACATACATAATGTCGAACTATTGGTATTATGCTAGAAACTATAGCTTGTTCCACACAGCATAATAAAGACTTTATTTAGAGAAGGTAACTATATTAGTTAAAGAACTAATCTACCTTGAGGCCTTCTATCTGTTATGTACAATATATACAGTATATACAATATGATGTGAAGAATCTGGCTTGACACTAAATAATTGTTTAAAAAGTTGAAGTATCAAGCCTGGAACACATGCACAGACATCTGTGAATACACAAACATATATAAAATATAAATATCATCCTGCATTGAAAAATTAAACTGTGAAAATGATGCAAAATTACAGAAAAGCAGGCGGTATTTATTGTACTAGAACTTTTCAATTTTCTAAAGATTTCATCCATTTGAGACATTGATCATGAAAAGAAGAAATGCTAGGAGCCTGCCTTATGTCACTGGGAATGTTATTCCATACCAGTGGACCAGTATATTGAAAACTTTTTTAAACAATTCCTTCTTTGGCGTTGGTATAATGTAATATTTGCTTCTTATGGACCTTAAATTTGGAGTACCATCAGCATCTCTTTGGTGAAAGATACTGCTTAGATACAAGGGAATGGCTTTTCTGGATACTTTATACATCAATCTGGCCTATCTAAGAAATATACTTTCATGTATTGTCAAACACCCTGAAACAGCATCAGTTGAATAAAAAATTGTAAACAAATGAAAATTCCTGCATTTACCAATCAGAGTGGTTCATTCATCAGTCCACACGTATCCACAAGAAGATTTCCATGTAGCATATCAATGTACTAGTAATAGCAACACTTGGCATATTCCCACAAAAGAAAATATTAATTTCCAAGAATATCATGAATATCTCCTCCATCACTACACACTTACTAAGAACCGTATGTAGCCTATACCCAGTATTATTATGTATTGTACTGTTGCCTCCCACAGAACTTTTTCCTAATTAGAACTGATGAAAGTTAAAAGTTATTCATACAAAAGATACTAATCAATTATTATTATTTTCATATGACACCCACTGATTAAATGTGATATAGTAATAATATCAAATGGTTTTATGTTTCGATTTTCTCATTTGTAGAACTTCTTAACTTAGTGCTGACAGGCTGCACCACTGCCCTCATTAATATATTCATATAAATGCATAGTACTGTATTTTGAACAACAATAGCACTTGGGTCAACATGCTCATTCTGCAATACTTCCAACACCAACAATTATAGCTTGTATTCTTCATTTTTTCACTTTTCTAAAAATGGCATATATAGCTCGATTCTACTTAGATAATTATTCAAATTTTCATAAAAGAGTACAAAACCTGATGACCAGATGAATAATACTGTTTTGAATCTGTTAACTAAATTGCAAAAGTGCAGGGTTATTTTAATTTAACTGGAAAAAATTGGGTAAATAAAATAATCTATGTTGGTGTTTGTACCAAGACAAAGATATAACAGTCACAGGGTTACATTATTTGTCATAGTCTTATGGGGGGACAAATAATGTAAACCCCTGACTGAGATTTTCTTGCCTTGGTGCAACATAGATTCTCTTAAATCACATTAGCTTAAAGAAATACATTTTCTTTCTGTCTCAGGCTCTGATACAAAATGTCAGTGATAATCATTGATCCCCTGACTTCTAGAAATAGAAAGTTAGTAACAATTCTGACAAGAAGAATAAATATCCTAAAATTGAAAGAAATTTTTTGCATCAGTTTGTTCCATGAATAAGGAAAAACCCCAGCTACATGCTCATGATTAAAAAACTTTTCTTTTTTGATCTTCTGATTTTGGTGTCAAGGGTCAAATGACTTCAATTCTGAAACTCCAAGTATAGCATGAAATTGTATGCTTCAGTGCCAACATTTCCTATTTTTATCAACAAACTCTCTAATGTCAGGGCAATGTTTTTTACCTGGTGTCAGCTATAGAGAAAGCTTAATCACCTCACCTTAGTAACAGTTTTTAGATTAAAACTTATTAAAAAAAAACATAATGTACACATGACAAATTCATCCACAATAAGATACTGACCATTTAGTGTGTGTGTGTGTGTGTGTGTGTGTGTGCATGCATGTGTGTGTGTGTGTGGTTACAATTTTCTTGCAGTTGAGACATTTTATTTTCTTTTATCTCGATAATTATTTTTTCCAAATAATATAACAGATATAATATGGTCTTGTTTTACCATAAATTAGAGCATGATATTTTTTCCAGGTTTTTTGACAGACAGATTTTTACAAAATAGTGTCAGGCTCCTGTCTCAGAATCATTGCTTCCAAGTATAACTGTGGTACACTGTGGTATGTATCAGGATATGTTCAGAAATACCACTGTACATCATAGTACAAAATTTTCACGGTACCCAGCCCCGTTATACCACCATCTAGAATGTACAGCATACAAACCTACAATTACAACATAGGGGAGAGCTAACTTGGCTTTGATTAAAAACATTAATCTTGAAAAACACTTCTCTTTCATGAAATTAATTTTCAGCCTATTTCTTCTATAATTTTAATCTGGAAGAAAACAATCACTCTGTGAGTTAATTAAGTGAATCATGCTTGTGCTTCTTTCTGAACTCAATGATTTTCACCATGTGTCAAATAAATTCTACTCTTCAAGAAAAATGTGATGACAAATCAATGAATACATCAAATCTTCAATTCCCAGGAATGGTTTGTACAACACCCAGTTGCTGAATGTTTTAAAATCAAATGGCAATTTAGCTTGGAAAGAGCAAACACAATTTTCTGATTAATACTGAAAATAGTTGAATAATGATTTAATTTAATGGTAAAACTTACTTCTCTAATGTGACTGAAATCCTTGCATGTTGCTTTAATTAAATCTGTCATGAAGTAAAATAACATTGATCTGTGGAAAGAACTGAGTACAACTGCTCATTGTGTTTTAACAGTGCTCTGGAAAGAACTAAGCACAATGGCTCTTTATGTTGGAATAACAGTGATCTGTGGAAAGTTGTTGTTGTTGTTGTTGTTGTGGGGCTTAACGCCATTTTTCAGCACACGATAGGCTATACATGGCGGCCAGTATTAATGGTGGAGGAAGAAACCGGGAAATCCGCGGAAAGAACCACCGACCCACGAGAAGCTACTGGCAAGCTTTCTCACATATCCACATTCGCCGGATCTTAGACTCGAACCAACGCAGACAGAGGTGAGATGGCAGTGATCTGTAACGGACAGCGCTTTAGACCACTCGGCCACTTGGGGGCCCCCATCTGTGGAAAGAACCAAGCACAACTTCTCATTATGTTGGAATAACAGTGATCTGTTGAAAGGACTGAGCACAACTGCTCATTATGTAATACTGAACTAGTTAAGGAAATGCAAAATTGTGAACGGATATAGCAAGACATGATCTTTACATGCATACTAGAGTAAATTTTTTAGAAATCACAATCATTTCCAAATATTCTTCTGAGTTATTTTTTCAGAAAAGTTACAGTGGCGTGACTTTTTTCATCACATTGTAATTCATATACATCTTCCTGCCTTGGTCCTATGATATGTAATGTATGATCTGAATCTAATCCTGACTGACATAACATGTCAAAACTCTCATTCAATCAGTTTGTTACAATACCACATGCAATAAATCAACTAGCTGAAAATTATAAATAAGAGTTTTGGGAAATCTGAGTAAATTAAACATATTTCCAATCTGAAATGTTTGTCCTTTGCTCATTAGTGCTGAAGATATACACTGCATAATTACAAATATGGTATGTTGGTTTGGTGTTTTACAGTACAGCAACACAAATAGGTTATTTAGTGCAGAGTGAGTCAGAGTAAAGTGCCTTGCCCAAAGTCACAATATCTTAACAGGCTTAGTCAAATTCAGTATACTCAAGTAGGATTTTAATCTGCACCCTTACAGTCATGAGTCTGCATGTGTACCACCAAGTAACTATATCTCCCAGTAGGATTTGAATTTTGTGTGTGATCTGGAGTTTCTTAACAGAGCTTTAACAATTTTTCAGTCATATTGCTATGATGTATGCAGTGTGGCAGTTTATAGTGATGTCTAGGGAAGATAATGACTGTTTGGATGTGGAGGCAAACCCTCCCATCTGCTGGGGTGTCCTAGTTATCCCCTGCCCCTGACTGGCTTCGTTACAATTGTAACTCATCAGAGGGAATAATATGGATTGATTCATATGTTCAACTGTTCAACAGTTGGACACGCCAGCAGATGGGAGGATTCACCTCCACATCCAAACAGTCATTATCTTCCATAAGTTTATATTCTATCGAAGTGAAGGTGACCCTCTGCAGGAATCCAATCTTCAAGATCCCAAAACCACTGAGAGACCAATAAGTCTATACGAGAGTGCAACAGTACTCTTGTCCAGCTCTTCTACATATACAGTTGGCAGGAGAAATGAGACTTCAAACAAAAAGAAAAAAACTGGAAGAACCAGTTACAAAATACCCTGAAGTGAAGTGTTTGCTACTACCATCCCAATCAATTCTGCTTTATAAAGAAGCGAAAAAATATCTTTCCAAACATGTGAGATTAAAAAGGTGTCTGACTAGCCCCATGAGCGTGGCCTTAAAAGGAAAATTGCTCAAAGATTAGAAATTAATATATGCCCAAGATTCATTAATTCTCTTGATTTCGTCAGTGCTTGGAACACCATCCTCCAAGAAGCCTCAAAACTAAGCATGGCAGCTGTTAGTACCATTTTTATAAGTCTTTGGTATAACTCGGTTGGGGTTCAAACTCACAACTTCCTGCATCCGAGGTGGATGGTCTAATCACTAGGCCACTGGAGCGGTAATCCCAGTCGGATGGTATAAAAATAATACAAGTTTGACCAAATCCATGAAAATTTTATCCCAGTGTCAATTTTGTGATTTACAATTGGACATTTAACACTTTTGATCAAGCAGGAATAAAGTGACTGTTGATCAAATGAGGTAGGTCTGACCCAACAAAAATAAAGTGACTGTTGATCAATTGAGGTAGGTCTGACCCAACAAGAATAAAGTGAATATTGATCAAATGAGGTAGGTCTAACCCAACAAGAATAAAGTGACTGTTGATCAAATGAGGTAGGTCTGACCCAACTAAAATAAAGTGACTGTTGATCAAATTAGGTAGGTCTGACCCAACAAGAATAAAGTGACTGTTGATCAAATGAGGTAGGTCTGATCCAGTTTTGTGATAAATAGAAAAATCTGTTTCTATTCTAGTTATGAATCTCCAATAATCCATGGCAACAGTGTAAATATGTAACTTCTTCCAGTTTCTGATCTATGGTCTCAAGACTGAAAAGTAATTAAAAGCATTCTAACCTTATCTCTCAGAATGTTATGGATGCAACGGAGATAAATCATGCAAAGAAGATTTCCTATGGGATCCATCTAATATCTATCTGAAATACTCTTCCAATCATAATTCATGCAAGACTAGCTTGCATATGAGGTTTTATATGTAAGAATGTACCCATAATAAATCAGAAAATTAATTAAATTAAAAAGGACATTGGCAAATGAAACATATTTTTAATCAGTGCATGTGTTAAAAGCCAATGTATGCTTATTACATGTACAATGTGGCCATGCCCATTTTAAGTTCTGCATCCATCCGATTTTGAGTCAGTTTTCCATGCAACCATGAATTCATCTTAACTCATTACGATGGAGTAATTATATTTAAGATGTTTTAGATATCGCTATAATATTTTATAGGATGAATAAATTACATGTACAATGAAGGATTCAGATTCTGGATGTACCTCAAGGAAGGGATTTGGGGCAATGGGGTGGGGACAAGGAAATAAAAATAAAAATCACATTTTTGTTAATAAAAAATGCAGATATTCTTTGACAGCTTCCAGCTACTACTCTGCAGTTTCATACAGTATTCAATTACCTGATACATAATCTATGACGGTCTCTTGCAACAATGTTTGGAAATGTTTTTTTTTTAAAGAGTGCAGATATTTCCTGATACAAGCACCCTGAGGGTCTCTTCAGGATGTTTATTTAAAACTATTTTATCATCTGTGTCACTTATCTATTTCTTTTTACAAGTACCGGCATTCTGCAAAATGTGTTATCATTGTTTAAAATTACTTACTGTCAAAAAACAAAGCATTATTACAAATTCTGAATCTTCAGATTTCCAAGGCATCAATGCAAGTGTTGCCCAGGGGTCTATTTTAGGACCATTATTATTTTTAATTTTTATTAATAATATTGTAGACAATACATAATTATTTATTTGACTCTTTGCTGATTATGCAACAATATATAATTTAGTTGGTGAAATCTTCAGCTTGGATATTGAAAGATACAAGAATGGTCTAGGTGTTAGCTGGTTACAGATGTATTTACCCTTGATACGTCTGAATCAATGCTAATATCATGGAAATGACACTTGAGATTAAGCACCCTATATTTTACATGGCTAAAACAAACTTATAAGAGGTTAATCATGACAAACATTTGGGCATCCTGTGGGGAAATTAAAATGTAGTTTTTTTGGGGTAAAACTAATTTCAATTATGCAATACTTACCTGTTGCTATTGCTTAGCTAATCTATTTTCATGCCGAAAATATACCGTCCGTGTGATTTGAATACATCCTCCCAGAGTGGAGAAAAAATCAGTATGACCCTTTGACCTTTTGCACACCACTCTGTTGCGTGGTCATGCACAAAAGGTAGATGTACCCATATGTCATCTTTTCACAGACAACAATTACACAAGATATCAAAGTGGGGTGGGAGGAGGGTATTCAGCAAGTACTGCATAATTAAAATTAGTTTCACCCATAAAAACTACATTTTAATAGCAGCAATTACTTATCCTGTCGCTACTGCTTAGCTGAATTTGTCAGTTAGGTGGATAGGCTGATGTCAAACTGATCAAAAACAGAGAAATTAAATGTACTCACCCTAGAGGGAGAGGTACACTTCTATAGAATGTTTGTGTCTCTCTCAGTAACATGCTGTGCCATAATAATGGGATCCAGAGAAGCAATGCCTTTGCTCTTTTGTGTCTAATGAGGGGAGGTAAAAGGAGGAAAAGGGATTATGGAAGAGCCAAAAAGCTGCTTTCATAATATCCTCCAGAGAGGAATGATTAAAGCAGGCCCATGAGGTTGCAATGGCTCAAACCTCGTGGGCTCTAAGTTTCATAAAGGTGAGGTCTCAATTGGTGATAGACTCAAAGGCATGTTTGATTGTAATGACAATCCACCAGAAGATAGTGGCAGCTGAAATGTCTATGGAGCCCTTAATAGGGAGAAAGAGATGTTTCCTACCTTTTCTTTTTACTTTGGAGACATTAAGATAGAAGTCAAGAGCACGCACGGGACATAAAAGTCTATCTTGATCATCCTCTGCACATATTTTACTGAGAATGGGAATCTCTAAGGGTAAGGGGATAAGACAGAGTCAATGGACAAGGTATGAATTTCACTTCTTCATCTCGCTGAGGCAAGGGTAAGAAGGAACAGAGTTTTGAGTGAGAGATCCAAAAAGGAAGCTTCACTCAATGGTTCATAAGATGCTTTGGTTAATGACCAAAGAACACAGAAAAGATTCTGTCTGGGCACAAGGGAGTGAGAGACAGGTCTCTGAAGCTCAAAAAACTTTACAAGATTGGCAAGATGCAGATCTGAACAGAGTGTGCCATGCAAGAATTTAAGTGTGTTGGAGAAGGCAGCTCGATAGCCTTTGATAGTGGATACTGAACATCTTTTGGTCTCAAAGAGGAACAAAAGAAAATCAGCAATGGAAGTTACAGAAGGGCAAATAGGATCAACGTGTTTCCTACTGAGCCAGTCACATAAGATTCTCCACCTGGCTTCATAAACTTTGGATGTAGAAGCTCTCCTGGCTTGAATGATGCAGCTGGTGACTCTGTCTGAAAACTTGTTCTGGCGGAGAGATCGTTTAAGATGAGCCAGGCATGAAGGTGGAGAATGTCTGGGCTATTGTGGAGAAGGGATCCATGGTGTTGTGACAGGAGATCTCTCCTGTGTGGTAGAGACCTGGGTTGACCTATCAAGAAGTCAAGGAGATCAATGAACATTGGTTGTTGGGGCCACAATGGGGCAATGAGAATGATCCGAGCAGTGGAAGTTTGGACTCTTTGCAGAACTTGTGCTAGCAGTCGGAAAGGGGGAAGGCATAAGCAAATAGGCAATCCCACTGGGAGCTAAATGCATCAACTGCCCATGCTTTCTGATTCGGGACTGGAGACATGTAAAAGGGAAATTTGATGTTGAGCTTGGTTGCAAACAGGTCCACTAGAGGTCTTCCCCAAAGGGAAAACAGGAACTCTGTTACTGAGTGGTGAAGAGACCATTCTGTGAGGACGGCTCAGCCTTTTCTGGACAGGCTGTCTGCTAATGTGTTCATCTTGCCCAGAATGTGGTGAACTCACATTGTGACATTCTCTGAGGCTGTCCAGAGGAAAAGGTTCCAAACCTTCTTGATGTTGTAGGTAGGCTATGACAGATGTGTTGTCTGAGGAGACCATGACACATTGGCCCGTTATTTAGGTTGATGCACCCTTGCAATGCTAGAATACTGTTTTCATTTCAAGGTTGTTGATGTGGAGGAACAATTTGGCCAAGTCCTGGAACCATAGAGAATTATGTCCTCTGGCTGGCTCCCCAGCCTAAATCTGATGCATCTGTGGACAGATAGGAATGGGGATTGGGTGTATGCATGTGGACCCCCATCAGGAATCTGTCTCGATTTATCCACCAAAGCAAATGGTGGTGAAAAACTGGTCCTAGAGGGATCAGAGTTGATAAAGAATTTCTGTGAGGTTTCTACCTTGCCAGAAGAAGGAACTGTAGAGGATGCATGTGAAGATGTCCTAAAGGAAACCAATTCAGCAAAGGTGTTCAAGGTTCCGAGTAGGGACAGATAAAGGCAAGCTGATACAACGGTTTTCGCTCGTAGTGTCTCTAGGAGAGCCAGGATTCAATCTACCCGATCCAAGGGAACCCGGACCAAGTTTTGATTCATGAGGAAGTTCATCCCCATGTAAACAATATCCTGTGATGGAATGAGTTCCGACTCCACAAGGTTGGGTAGGAGACCCAATTGAGTTATGGTAGACCAAAAGCAGAACAGATCCTGATGAAGGGACTGAATATGAAATTGGTGAATCAGCCAGTCATCATAAATACTGGAGAATCAATGTTCCGTGTATTCGAAGGTAGGCCAGTACTACTTCCATAAATCGGGTGAAGACTCTGGGCGTGGAATAGATTCAGAACGGCAGAACCCGAAACTGAAAACTTCCTGGTCTAGGAAAATTGAAGATATTTGCCCAATCAGACGGACAAAGAGTGGTCCGGACTGAGGAGGTTGTCTCCATCTTGAATGTTTCTTCCAACAGAAACTGGTTGAGCAGGGAGAGATCGTTTATGATTCGAAATTTCCTGCTTTTCTTGGTGACCAGGAGGAATTGGGAGTAGAAGGCGGGAGAATGATTGTTTAAAAACCCTCTCAACTGCCCCTTTCTGCAAAAGGGTGTGCACCTCTTCCCTTAATTCCATCAGATTGGACTGGGGAAAAAAAATGGGGGTCCTTGATAGTGGGGGGGTTGTTCCCGAACTGAAGTCAATAACCCTTGTTTACAATGGAGAGGACCCAACCATCGTCCATGAAGCTTGACTAAGCCTCTGAGAAAAGGCCTAGGCAAGCACCTACTGGAACTTTTGGGTAGGGGATTCATGGCAGGAGATGGGGTAATTTGCAAAATGCTGCTCCCCTCCTCATGCCCTGTTTTAGGAAAGGAAGGTGGGTTTAAAAACTTCCTCTTGGATCTGTCGAGACATTGGCGCCATGGACCTGATGAGGGAGGAGGTGGTCTAGAAAGAATTTGTGGGTTGGACTGAGGTTGTGCCTGCCTGAAAAATTTGGCAGATGGTCCCTGAGGATGATTTGCTTCACCTCATTTCCTGGTTGATTGCGATGGACCAGGAGTGGAGACAAAAGATCAATGGTGATCGAGTAAGTCTTGAGAAGCCATGGTAAGAACGAGGCCCCCAAAGAGGGTCTCAGCTTCTAGAGGAGCAGCCCTTAGAAGCTCTTTACTGTGGTTAAGCAAGACCTTTGACAAGTCCAATGCAGCATCACGGTAGATGTGCAGAAATTCCACAGATAATGCCAGGGCAACTGTAAGATAGCACATGCCGGGATGTATTGGCCACAGCCTCCAGCACACGTAATGTGGCTGGATTCAGGGAGGCCTCTTTCAGCATACTAAAGGAAGTAGTTGAAAAAGGTCAGCATGCAAGGCTATAGTTACAAATAACTGGGTTTTCTGTTCCATGGCATCAATTGTTTTGATAGGAAGAGGTGTCCAGGATCCCGAGGAAATACCCACTTTGGCTGCATAAGCGTCCAAAGGAGGAGGTTTAATAGGCCACTTCGGACAATGTAGCTTGAAGATGAGATAAGGGGAAAAGACCACCCTCTACGTTGTCGAGCAATATTTTGGCCTTGTGAAAACCTCCCTGATATTTCCTCAATCATAGTTGTTGTTGTTGTTGGGCTTAACACCATTTTTCAGCACACGATAGGCTATACATGGCGGCCAGTATTAATGGTGGAGGAAGAAACCAGGAAATCCCCGGAAAGAACCACTGACCCACGAGAAGCTACTGGCAAGCTTTCTCACATATCCACATTCACCGAATCCTAGACTCGAACCCACGCAGACAGAGGTGAGATGGCAGTGATCTGTAATGGAGAGCGCTTTAGACCACTCGGCCACTCGGGGCCCCTCCTCAATCATAGATGAATGTGGGAGAAGTAAGAGGTCTGGCTGAAGTGGTACCCCAGAGATCTTTTCCAGACTGGAAAGGATCTTTTTGGACTGTGTGCCAGATGGTTTGGGGCACAAGTCAGGGGGTAACAAACGGTAAACCTTGTTTACCGCCTTATCAAAGGACCAGACCTCCTCTACTTCCCCATCCACCTGGGATGAGGGAGTGGGCCTCAGAGAAAATGTCATTCTCACAGCTTCTGTCTCAACTCATTGGAGTCAAATGAGGATGGAGAGAGCATCATTATCATCATAGTCAAGGACACTCTGCTAGTTGGAGAGTGGCTGGGTATCACTATGTCCATTGATGGAGGGGCATAAGAGAATTATGTGTCGCAACCCCTGGCTGATCAGGAGGCACAGAGGGAAGATGAGAATGTCTAACTAGCCGCGATGATGTAATGCCTGTAGCCTTCCAAAAGGAAACCACTTGGTGAGGTGATAGTGGGACACGAGCTGCAGCATCACTTCGATTGATATGGCAAGGTCCAGTAGTCCATGGGGGCATCATGGACCAAGATCCCTGAGTGGAAAGCCCCTGATCCCATAAGGGTTGATAGGTATAACTGGGTTGGGAGGGACACTGAAATGGTCCCGATCCCTAGCCTCAATCCTGTGTATGGATTGTAAATCCTGCACAAGGTGGGATGGTGGAGGGGGGAGAGTGGGAAGCACAGTCCTGGCCCTGTGCCCGTACCACGAGGTTGATGAGTGATAGATGGAGAAGACCTCATCTTCACTCTGTGCATCATTGGTGCGATGTGTTGTCTCCCTAACGGAAGGAGCCAACACTCTGCCAGAGGCACAATATGTATTGCGGTGCTCAAACTCCCTGATTGGAAGGAGCAACCCACTATCATGATGCTCAACCTCTCTAAAGGGAGGGTGCAACCAATGGTTACAGTGCTCAACCTCCTTCAAGGAAGTGCGCAACCGTCGTGGTGCTCAACCTCCTTAGAGGGAGGGCGCAACCCGCTATAACAGTGCTCTACCTCCCTCATGGGAGGGCGCAACCCGCCATTGCGGTGCTCTACTTTTCTAACAGGAGGGCACAACTCGCGGTTGCAGTGCTCTACCTCCCCAACAGGAAAGAGCAACCCGCTACCTGAAGCGTGAATGCTGTTAGGGACGGGAGAACTTTCTGTCATCTCGTTACAGGGGAAGTTGAACAGCTTCTCGAATGTCAAGACCCTCCTTCTGGAGAGGCTTCAACAGCCACTGAAAATGTTTGTCCTAACATGTGAGATCTGGAAGAAAAGCCAGAAATATTGGATGAAGAAGCAGGAATGTTCTTCCGGGTTTCTTTTTATAGGTATGCCTGGAATCTACTAGATTCCAGATGCTGGAAGACCGCAAATCACAAATGGTGCAACAGTGTTTCCGAGTACACCTGGAGCACTTGATGCAGTCTGTGTGTGTATCCCCCAAGGCCTTTTTGTGGCCATAGACTGCTATGTCTCTGAAAAAAAATTTCTCTTTTTTTTTATTGGTGTGGTCCCTTGTTGCGAAACTCGAAACATGAATAAACAAAGGATAGAAATTATCACTTAAGTATTTCCTTACTTATTGAAAGAAACAAGATATTCCAGTTCTGATGATTTGTTTATTGAGGTAACATTCAAATACATGAATGTCAATGCAAGTGTTGTACGAAGTTATAACTATTTTATCCAGTTGAAAATAAATATGGAAGAAACAATGTCTTCAACATTGGAGTGGGCCCTGTTATTGTTCCTAGAACACAGGGTCTTACCCATACCATTTAGTTAATATTTTTAAGTAAAAGTGTCTACCACCATGGGTAGAACACGAGGTAGCTTACGAATTCCTGCAAAGAACGAAATTCTAAGGGGGAAAACAAAATGCTACAATATGGTTTTAGAAATGAACGGACAGTAGTAACACTGAGAATTATTAAACACCATAGAGAGAGACCGCTAACTGCAGTATATTAGTTGGCCGCAGGCATAATTTCTCGGTCACAATAACTTCAGATGTCTATACAGCATGGCGTCCATGAAAAGAATGACATATAGGTACATCTACCTTCTGCGCATGACCACACGACAGAGTGGTGTGCAAAGGTCAAAGGGTCATATTGGCTTTTTCTCCAGTCTGGGAGGATGTATGTATTCACATCATACGGACGGTATATTTTTGACATGAAAATAAATTAGCTAAGCAATAGCAACAGGATAAGTAATTGCTGTTATTAAAACTGGATTTACTGCCTTTGAAAAAAAATGTACCATTTTTTTAATAAACTGATCACATATTGGACAATGCAGGAGAAATAACTTATTGAAAAAGTAATTACTGAGGTGAAGAGAACAGTGCCAGGTATATTCCCTTTACAAATTTACCATGAAACTAGAAGGAAAAGCCTGACTGCTTGCCATTGTAAGAATAAATTTATTCAGTTATTCAAAATTTATCACAGATTCAAGATGTGATCTGACCCTTAAGTACTGAAGAGGAAAATGACTCCACTCAAACAACCATTGTCATTCGCCCTCCAATGTGTAGACCAACATTATAAAATACTTTGTGTTTACTCTCCACATTTTTGAACTGAAAACATGCTACCTGTAGAAGAAAGAAATATTATTAACCCTTAGATAAATTTCAAGGTACCGGTACTTCTGACTGGTCAATAGCCAATGCACAGGATATGGTATCTGCAGTTTTCAGGATTTTGAACAGGGTGTATGAAAATCACTTAACATATTCGTGGGGTGTATCAAAGTATCATGGCATCAGCAAAAATATAAAGAAACTGGTGAACTCTATTCTATCAATTAGAAATTTATTAACTGATTACTAGCATTAGGTATATTTTTTGAAATACAGTTTCTAAATTCATGATAACACAACACAGCTGTAATTTATCAAAATTGAGATAAGAAAAACTCATAGTGGTTACAAAGAAATAAATGGCTCTACTGGCAATAAATTTACCAAACCATATTTTAACATGGGTGTATGGAATTTTACTACCCTCCCACCTTTTCTATTTCCTTCGGCTATCTCATGAAGTACAATGGTTACGGGGGTGGGAGGTAAAATCCCATATGCCTACCAATCTTTCATTACACAATTTCAAGTACCTGAATCAAGAAAAAGAAATCACTCTTTGCCGCTATCATGTTGGTAATCAAAAGTCACTGGTCATGCATGCTATATTAAGAAAAATGTGCGTTAGTTTAAGATTTATATTTGAATCATTTATCTAATAACAAGTATTGTTACTTATGTGAAATAGAGACTGCATAACATTTTATTGTTAACCATTCAAAATATTCCAATTCAAAAGTTCATATCTAATACACACAACTGAAACTCTATTATATGGCAACACTACGAATTCAACAGAAAATTACATCCAAATATATTAGTGCAAAACTTCACGAGGATCTAAAAGATTTACCATATATACTCGCTTATAAGTTGATTCCAACTGCAAACAACAAAAATCCAGATCTGCCATAGTATAATTTGCCTGCAGACCAGGATCTATATTGTTTGTTCTACTGATTACTCCTAACAAACTGCACAGACCCATATCTGCTGGCACCTTTTGCGATGGCAGATCTGGGTCAGTGCAGTTTGCAGTTGGAGTTATCTTATAAGCAAGTATATATAGTATGCTGTTAATACAAATCACAACCTTTTGCTTCATCTTTGTTTTTAACTGGTAACAAAGGCTATGAGTGAAACTATTCTGTATATATTTGTACTTGGGGATCTACACTAATATCCGTACTTGGGGATCTACACTAGTATCTGTACTTGGGGATCTACACTAGTATCTGAATTTGGGGATCTACATTAGTATCTGAATTTGGGGATCTACACTAGTATCTGTGCTTGGGGATCTACACTAGTATCTGAATTTGGGGATCTACACTAGTATCTGTATTTGGGGATCTACACTAGTATCTGAATTTGGGGATCTACACTAGTATCTGTATTTGGGGATCTACACTAGTATCTGTATTTGGGGATCTACACGAGTATCTGTATTTGGGGATCTACACTAGTATCTGTACTTGGGGATCTACACTAGCTCAGTTGCAAGAGCATCAATCCAAAAGGCTGTGGGTTCAATACTCATCAAAGTTTAGCCCAGGACAGCTGCTTCAGTGTGTCCTTGGGAAAGACAATTAGCTCTCATTTCCTTAGCATGAAAAGGCCAATAATGTGTTAAAATGTGCCTTTAAAATTAATTTTAAAAAATCCAAAAATAAATACATGTATACCTACTTGTGTGTTGATATTGTGATACATATTTCTTATTTGTACTTATTGTAACTACTTGCTCCTGCATCTAGATTAATACTGCTCTAGTTTTAGTTACTGTTTTGTGAGACAGTACTTTAATAAGTTAATGCTTTTGCTGAATCCCAAAAATCATATTTGTAATTGCATTTCATAAAAGACTGATTCGGTGGCCTAGTGGTTAGAGAGTCTGCCTTGGGATGTGGGAGGTCGCTGGTTCGAACCCCAGCCGAGTTATACCAAAGACTTATAAAAATAGTACTAGCAGCTGCCTCATTTGGTGCTCAGCATTAGGAGGACTGGTTGGCCTGCTTTCTGGATAATGTGACTGGGTGGAACATGATGCTACATGTCTGTGGCATGATGCTCTAGTGCTAGACATCACTAAAAACTGTCACACTGCAGATATCGTAGTGATATGACTGAAAAATTGTTAAAACTACATTAAAAATCTGAAACACACACACACACACACACACACACAAACAAGCATTTTATAAAGTTTATGAAACAAAAATGGTTTAGATTAAATGGATTTGAAACTTAACAAATCTTTGTTTAGGTCTGCCATTAAAGTGAAGATTTAACACTAGACAAGAATACTGGCCACAACAAGTCATCAAAAGATCATAAGAAAATTCATGTGTTACATAGGATAATTTAACCAATCTGATCCTAGAAATAAATTATTTCTAAAATTGATTGTGAGAGCAGATTACAATGATTTAATGCTGTGGAAATATCAAGATCATGGTTACTAAAAACAAATTATTTTCAAGCAAATTTTTATGAACAAGTAATGGTGCTTGGATCAACATTAAACGTGACATAAATGATTTGTACTTTAGAAACTGTTTCAATTTAGAATGCTTTTGGTTCCCAAGGGAGTTTCAACTTGACATGTATTTTAGTTTCCAGGGAGTTTCAATTTAGTGTATTTTGGTTTCCAAGGAAGTTCAACTTAGTGTGTGTTTTGGTTTCCGAGAAGTTCAACTTAGTGTGTGTTTTGGTTTCCAAGGGGGTTTAAACTTAGCTTGTGTTTTGCTTTCCATGGGACTTTTACTCATCAATTCAACTAGGGGTCATGAATAAACTGAGAAATATATTTGATTTCAAGAAGGTTACATCATTCCTCACAACACCATCAGAAGGATCAAAAATAAGAAACAGATGCATAAATGAGAAAATCATCTAATTTAATGGCAAGTTTTCTCGTCTTTCCTTTCTTTTCTTCCTTTTTCCTTTCCATTTTTCTCTTTCCTCTTTAAACATTTTACTATCTGACTTTAAGAGTCTTTACATTTACTTGTGCATATTTCAACTGATGCATGTCTTTGTGCATATTTCAACTGATGCATGTCTTTGTGCATGTTTCAACTGATGAATAAAAGTGGTTAGAGCATCTGCCTTAGATGCAGGTGGTCATGGGTTTGGACCCTGGCCAAGTCACACCAAAGACTTATAAAAATGGTACTAACAGCTGCCTCACTAGGCACTCAGCATTAAGAGTTTAGTGTTAGGAGTGGTCGGCCCGGTGTCAGGATAATGTGACTGGGTGGGACATCATGCTACATGTCTGTGACATGATGCCCCAGCTAGACATCACTATAAACTGCCATACCGCAGACATGGTAGTGATATGACTGAAAAACTGGTAAAGCTATGTTAAAAATTCAAATCACACACACGCTCCAAAACATTTTGTGATAATATGCACATACCATATATATCGATACTTGCTTATAAGTTGATTCCAACTGTGAACAAATTAGACTCTCATCTGCCACTGAATAATGCACCAGCAGGTCAGGGTCAATGTTGTTTGTTCTAATGATTACTCAAAATATGCTGCATAGATCAGCCCATTATGCAATGGAAGGTCTTAATACATGAGTATATACGGTACATTGTAATGAATTGTCAACCCATAAAGATCTTGACTGTCTCCGCACTAGAAAATAGATCAGATAAATACATTACAATGGAACTTACTGCAAGTAGTCACCTCTGAACCAGTCAACCATACAGAGGTCAGATGTGTGTATGTTTGTGTGTGTGTGTGTGTGTGTGATTTGGATTTTTAATGTAGCTTTAACAATGAGGTCAGATGCAACAAGTCCAATTTTCATACAAGTTCATATACCATATATACTCATATATAATTCAGATTCAACTGCAAACTCCACAGACCCAGCTCTGCTTGCTTATTATAATAATATAGTGGCAGATCTGGGTTTATCAAGTTTATTAGGAGTAATCAGATGAACAAAAAATATAGACCCTGATCTGCCAGCACATTATGTGACAATCAGAGCTGGGTCAAGGGAGCCCCACTGCATATTAATCCTAGTAAATATTTGGGACTGGTTCTTTACTGTTTGGGACTTGTTCTCTACTGTTTTGGAATGGTTCTCTACTGTTTTGGAATGGTTCTCTATGTAATTTTATGAAGCTATTCATTAATCAATATTCTTCCACAATCCAAATAAAAGCAGTGGGAGCAAAAATATCTGGACAAGTGTGATTAATTCAACGTAACTGAATTCACAAGACTGCAAAATACTACAGTTGGGATATCAGTACTTTACACCTTGACTTCAATCAATTACAAGTCAACATTTGGACAAAATATTTAAATAACAGTCAAATTTTACTTCAAATTCAATTTATTTTATACCTGACACAAGATTTTCCAGTAATAAAAAAATTTGACTGCCTTGCAATCAGAGTGTTTTAGAGTAGTTCTGGGAATTTAAACTGCATTTTAAAATCCTGATAGCATCTCAGTTCACATCATATAATAATAAAATCATCATCATTTATGCTTTGTTCTTGCCTCTGGGGAAATGCCCTTCAATTATTACACTATCTTTTTCAAAGACAGATGTATTGATGCCTCAGAGTCCAAACCAATACGAAATTATAAAAGTTGTATTAATTTTATTTTTATTTTGTTACACAAAATTAGACAATCAGTTTGAACTGAATCATAATAATTGATATAAATACTTCAAAGAAAAGAAATCACATTTTCAAAAATCACATTTTCATATTCCTACTTCAATTCCATCAGTTAAAATACTGTAACAAATCAAGCCATTTGGAAAACCTCTTATGATTTCCTTGGTGTGCAGTGATATTTGCAAAACCTATGTATTTATAGGTATGCAATAAGTGTGAGCATGTGAATGTGTGTGTATTTATAAATATATGATGTACATGTATATTCCTTTGTATGAGGGTCTCAAGCTAGATTAACTCTGCAGCTGTGTCACCCTCTTTAAATAAAGCCACTATAATAATAATCATCATCATCATCATCATCATCATCATCATCATCATCATCATAACCCCCAGGTTTCAAGGAATGGAATAAAAATTTGAACCATTCTCAATTCATTGAAATTCAGACCTGTGCGTTTTTGACGTACAAAGAATTTGGGTCGAAGCATCAGTCCTAATTACCCTTGATTCACCTCTGGCACAATTTCTGAGTGTGCACCGTCCTTAACAAATCACTGTTTGCTATAGACTACTGTTAGCCCTTATTCTTCTTCTAATCATTATTATTATTATTATCTATTATTATTAAAGATGTCTGTGTAGCTTCCTAGTATGGGTCATTTCTGGGGTTTAATCCTGTACAGTATAGTCCCCATAAATCTTGCTAAATCCAGGCAAAAATTATTAATCAGAAGTCATGGTTAGAAATGGGCAGTAACAGACTTAAAACTTGTTTTAAATCATTATCATAGATATATATATATATATATATATATATATATATATATATATATATATATATATATATATATATATATATGTACAGTCATTACTCACTATAAAGCTCCTCAATAATTATATTATTGTTACCACTTTTACAATGTGCGTGTGGTTATAATGAATCCCATTAAATTTGTTTGATTTTGTTCTATAATTGCAGGTCAATGTAATTGTATATTTTATCTGATTTAGTTTATGGCTAATGAGAAACAAAGCATAATGTGCTTTCACATTATTAAATACTTAAATATTGTGTGTACTATTATGACATATCCACTTCAGGGGTGGGGAACATACCTGTAGTTGTAATTATAAGGTTGATTTGCAGCACCAAAGATACTTGCTTACAAGTCCAACTGCAAACTGCATAGACCCATATCTGTTAATGCATAATGTGCCGGCAGATCTGTGTCTGTGCAGTTTGACAGAAGTAATCAGTAGAACAAACAACATAGACCTTGATCTGCAGGTGCATTATGCTATGGCAGACCAGGAGCTTTGTTGTTTGCAGCTTGAACAGACTTATAAGTCAGTATATATAATTAGGTACGGGTCACTTTTAAGGCTGCAGCACCACAAACCTGCCAGAACACAGAGAAAGATTTTCCTGAAGGTTAAAATATTTGTCAGAATGATTTAACATTGTAGTTTTAACTTGGCATGATGTGCAAAGTCATTTATCATACATTATCAGTCATTATAATCACAAAAAAAGGATTTCTGCAAAATAAATAAAGTGCATACTCATTCCGAGGTATCAAAACAGCTTGTGGCACAAATCTGGAGCATAAACTGAGACCAAGCTGTTTTAATTGCATATGAGTTTTAGTGTTTTTCGTCTTAATATACTAGTTCTGCTAGTCACAAATTGGAGAATTTCAACTCATCCCCGCAATAACATATTGGAAAGTTTCAACTCATTAAGATGTGTCTTCTTAAGTCACCATGTTCTTTATGTCGCCCCTCAAAGCTCCAAAGATATATATTACTTACCCGTATTTCACATCCTATGACATGCCCATACTTTGCAATAAGCCAATTTCCAGTTTTTACAAAATGTGACCAAATTTTAATCTTTGAAATCTTTTACTGTATTTCTCTGATGTAGTACCCATACTTGATGATATGTCCCTCTCCCAATTTTAATATTTTACAACCATTTTAAGATCTTTGCTTTTATTTTGAGGGACTATATATATATATATATATATATATATATATATATATATATATATATATATTCACATTTACTTCTTTATCTGCATAAAGTTTTTAAAAAAAATTTCATTTACATTTTTGTACAATACTCTTAATCTGCATTATACTGCATGGATTGTGTTGATATGCCAATAAACATTATACATATATACCTACATTTAAAACATCCTGGCAAATTTGTATTTCTGTAAGCCTTGTCAGTCTGTAATAACCCCCAATTTCTTCAATAAGTTTACAATGTAGGCCACCTGGGGTTATGATGGGAGAAATTCAACAATTGTCTAATGATTGGGCATTCTGACTTTTAAACAAGAGTCCCATAAATGGATTGACACTACTGGCTGAAAAGAATTTCCAGGAACTCTAGAGAATTTCCAGGAACTCCAGAGAGAATTTCCAGGAACTCCAGAGAGAATTACCAGGAACTCTAGATAGGACCATTTTTCCTTTTAAGCAGAGAATGTTGAAACTATTTCTGACATTCGTTTCAAATTAGCAGCCATGGTGGACATAATGGATGTCAGATTAACACCATTTTCATTTCAGACCAACCAGACACTGTAAGAAGTCTTCTTGTGGAAACCCCATGTTGATATTACAAATCACTTTGGAGGTGTAATGATAACAAGACATTCAAGATTTCTGCCATGGTGGTCATACTGGATATCAGATTGGCACCATTTCAATTTAGTACTAATCAGAAATCATAAGAAGTCCTTTAGTGAAAGCACAATGTCAACATGACCAGCCATCTAGAAGTAGTAATAACAGGATTTTCAAGTTGACCATTATGGCAGTGACCATTATGGCAGCCATAACATAAGTCATATCAGTACCATTTTCATATATGATTAACTAGCTAGAAGGAAGAAGTCTTTCAGCGAAAACCCACTGCTGATATAACCATTCAATCTTGAGAAATACTGCTAATAAGATTTTGAAGATGGCCACTGTGACATAATCAATGTCAAAATGGCACCAGCTGTACTAAGAACTAATGAGACATCATAAAACCAAACAAAATAATAAGTAAATTTCCAATTGCACTGGTTTCTAAAATTGGGGTAGGCAGGTTGTTTGTTTTTTTTAACATCACATATATTTAATGTGATTTCTTTTTTTTAACCACGGGAAAAAAGTGCTAGAGGTAGCAGTGAAAAACAGGGATGGTAGGCCGACCAGAAACACAATTTTTTGTCTCACCTAAGAAGTTATTTAGTAAAAGCCCCATGCTGATGTGACCTTCCATTCAGGAGTAGAAGTGATAACAATATTTAAAAAACTGTCCACCATGGATGCCATACTGGACATCAGACCAGCGCCATTTTCACTCAAAACCATCCAGACATCAAAAAAGATCTTCTGGTGAAAACCGCATAACAATATTAGTTTTTATTCAGGAGGAGCAGCCAAAACATGATTTTCAATATTGGATCAGCACCACTTCATCTGATGTCATAAGAAGCCTATTAGTAAAAACCAATGTTGACATGACCATCCATTCAGAAGGATCAGAATAAAAAGATTTTCAAGATGACCACCAATGTGGCCATATTGGATATTAGATCAGCACCTCTTTCATTCAGGAAAAACTACACATCATATAAAGTCTTTTGCTTAAAACCCCATGTCAATATGACTTTCCATTCAGGTGGAGTAGAAATAACATTTTTAACACTGGGCAAAATATTGGCACCATTTGTATTTAGGACCAACTAGACTATGGAATGAATGTGTGTGTAAAGTTTCATGGCAATCCTCCAAGTAGTTTAGGAGAAGCAGCGATAACAATCCTGAACTAATGACTTAACACAGGAGAAATACTGTATGTGAATATTGACATAAGCAGGTAACTTGGGTATTTACATAGTTTGGGTGAAGATATTCTTAAATGAGTTTACTATAATAAATTGCGAACATCAAAGGATGCATGGATTTTCTGACAAAGAAAGTCAACAACCAGAAATTTTCCTGCAGTATGAATTGTGATATTGTAGCCTTCAAGTAGAGTCAAGCCAAATCATCAAAATATATCAACTTTATTGGTATAAAAAGAATACATGGGTATATGTAGGTTGTGTTCAGAGATTTACAAATACATGTATTCAATTATTTCCAACACAGACCTGGTTTCCCAAATAAGTTCACAACTTTTACAAACATCATATTAAATGCTACCTCCGAGTTACCTAACCCTCTCATATCTGAGAGCTTTTCATAAAGTATTACATTAAAATACAATTTAAAAATGTAAATATATTTTCTTTCAAGTTATCTATGTAAGCCTAGCTCTCAAACAATTTTGCTTATTAAAGGCACAACATTAAACTCAAGAGAGACATGAGATCAAATTAAAACTCTAACAGGAAAAAAGTGCAAGAATAAATTGATCCAGTATGTATTATTACAGTCAAACTGATTGTCCTGTCTCATTTGGACATGAACTTTGTCCTGATAATAAGCTGTCTGGATAACTGATAAATGTACACAAAATATGTTTGTCTGGGGGAATACTCATATGGGCCATGTGATCTGAAAGTATGAACTTGAGTTTTATCTTCTGAAAACATGAAGATTCGTTTGAATGAAGGTTAAAAATGAGCATGAATAGCATACTTGCTGCCCAAAATTTCCTATTCCCAAATGTAACTGTGCTAAAAGCCTATAGCAAAAATTAATTTCCTAATCCCACATGTAAATATGCTAAAGTCCACCCCCTACATATGTTTCCAACTGCACTGGTTATATATATATATATATATATATATATATATATATATATATATATATATATATATATATATATATATATATATTACTAAGCACTTCAAGTACTGGGCTAAAGCAGTTCAATTAGATGCACATATACATTTTGGGGAATTTTTGTGTGTGTTGAATTTTGTTGAATTTTTTTTTTTTAACTTGGGGGGAAATAGTGCTAAAGTCAGCAATGAAAAACAGGAATGGTCAGTGGACCAGAAACACACATTTATTTATGGCTGAAATGCCTATAGCAAAAGTTTCATATTCCCACATGTAACTGTGCTAAAAGCCTAAAGCAAACTTTTGGTACACCAGAATTTTGAATCTGTGATGGCTAATGACCAGTGTATCCAGAAGTTTTAATACTGTTACATGCTTCCGATCACTGATTACAATACAGATCTGGAGTATTGGTATAGTGAAAAAGATGATGTAAAAAAACAGTATGCATTTAATCCATCTGTCATTTTGATGTTTACCATTTTGTCTGTAGTTTTGCAACCCTTAAGAAATCACAGTGGCTCAGTACTTGCTCTCATGTTCCAATGATCACAGGTTCGAATCTTGTGTAGACCTACCCCGGTCAGTAGCTATGGTGTGTGTACCTGGGCACGCAGCCTTGGCACTAAATAGTCACTGTACTATTAAACGCCTACCAACCAATACCCGCCCTTGACAGATCCACAGGATATTTAGCTACCAACCAATACCCGCCCTTGACAGATCCACAGGATATTTAGCTAATATACCCCTCCCTCTCCCTAATGTGAAACAATCAGAACATTGTAAATTTTATTTGCAGCTGGGTTGGAGATGCTAAAATGAAGCAGCATCTAGAGATTTTGCCCCTTTTGCCTGGACCAGGGGTTCCATCCCACTGATCCCTTGAATACATGCACAGTCCCCCTTCACAGCATCTACTATATGTAAAAGAAAATGCTTTGAAGTCTGATAAGATGAATTCTTCACAGAAGGTAATTAGTACAGGAAAGATAAATACAACACTTGATCTTTGAAAATGATACAGATAGTGAGCGAATATTCATCTGAACCAGGTTATCTTTCTTTTCATGGAACTCACTATCCACATGTAATTTTCCTTTTTGATCTTTGCATTTAAAGAAATGCTGTAGCCTGTGAAATAAGTCTAATTATAACACTTGTACACCACGGAAACATGGATGGGTACGGCATAGAAATTCTGTTAAATGACACCCTCAAATAACACTGAAATCAACTTTGATTTTAAGATATGGAAATTGGCTTCATTTCAATGGAAAGAGAGTCTACCTTTGGGTGTAAAGTATGTGCAGTAACAATGAATTTCATTCTTACACTAACAGCTGGTCTGAATTAGAGGTGACAGCTCCATTACCCAATGCTTTTGTTTCAAGCCTTCTGAGCCCCACCCATTCTCATTTACCTAAAAAAGCTCTTTCCTAATGTATCAAAAATTAACATTTTTAAAGACTCATCCCTTCAACTACAACTTAAGATAACTTTCAAATTTGAAAAATACAGAATTCCTTTTTATGAGTTATTCCTGCTCAAATGTACTAAATATTTCCAATATTTTAGTTCTATTTGTTGGGAAACAGTGCTGGATCTTGCTCTGCATTTCACAATATTACATAACAACTCACACTAGACATCAGTTAACATTGCTCTCACTGTTTTTAGATAATTTGATAATAAACTGCCCAGTAAGGTTGATTGATATGTCCAAGGTCCATTGTTCTGATCCTTTAACCCTTTAGCTACGACTGCCGCATCTAGGCGTCACCTGTAAATAGCTCCTGAACCCCACTGACGCATATATGCAGTGTCGACAAGCCTCGTTTACTACCCCAGTGTCGCTTGTGTGTGTATAGTTCAGCAGTACTCAAAACCCCAGTGTCGCATGCAGACGTGACCGCTATGTTAACTAAACGTTGATTGGTTGAAAGTACAGAATTTTACATATTTTTGATTATCATAACCAATGAGAGGACTGTTTACTCAACATTTTGATACAAGTTTGAAAGCTGAGAGGTTAAATTTAGACACAATGGAAGGGATTTCCTGCAATTTACGAAACATGTAGTTGAGATAAACAAAGACGGATGCCGATTCAGATATGAGCGACTCTGAAGGGTTCAGTGCAAGCGATATCGAAGAGTTTAATGGATCATTCTTAGAAAATGGATCAGATATTAATGTTAGTCCCATTTCAACACCAGATGTGATTTTGAATCGGATGATGAGGAGGACTTAGTCCCACTTGCTCAATGGGTGATGACCTCACCATGTTCATGATCAATGATTTTGATTCTCATGTTGGTTCAACAATCGAGCTTGGACCACTAAGCAATGAGAAAGATTTTAGTCTCAAGTTTTTTCCTGAATGTCTGGTGGAAAAGCTTGTGAAAGAAACAAATGATTATGCCAAGAAAATGGGGGACCAAAAGCAAGACCTGAAATGGTATGAAACCAGCATCACGAAGATGTGGGCATATCTTGGAATATACAAGATGTGTGTAAGGGAAGGGAGGAGACATGAAGTTTTCATAGGATACAAACAATGCCAAGTGCATTTATGTGTGAATAATGACTGTTTTGAGAGGTACCACTCTCAACTGTGTAATTCGACTGTGGATTTCATTCATGTTTTTATATGTACATATGTAAATATTGAATTTATTTTGTGGGATTCAAAACAGTTTACATGACTGGGATTTCTTGTATGATGGGATGTAGGAGTATATAAAGTGGAAATATATGAATAACAGACACTATACAAGGTAAGCTGTTTTTTATTTCACTGAAATCCAGCAAAAACTAATGAAATAATGAATATAAATGTAACCATGTTTTTATTGTCAGTTTCTGTAGTCAGCCATGATGATGCTCTAGTATTCAGCCTAGCAACCAGCCTCAGTAGTCTCAGTAACTGATACTACAGCACTCAGCAGTAGTGAAACTGCACAACAGCTGTAGTAGGTAAAGGGTTAACTTCTGTATTGACTATTATTGCTATTATATCATTTGTATACACTGCAAGATCTATTCTAGAAATGAACATTTAGGAGGTAAAATTTTCCCCTTTAAGTAAACAAAGGTAGTTCTTGTAAATATGATGTGCACATTCTGTTGATGTTTCTGGCAGATTTTGTATAAATTAGTGAATACAGCAATAATGCATCCTAAAGTGAAGATCCTATATTGGTTTACATTCATTATCCTTGTGGTTATGGTCTTTTTCACTTGATTTCCCTTATCCACTGCTCCCAAGATTAACAAACTGAACTGGCACTCTAGCCCCAATATATTGTACTCATCTATGGAACTCTGAATTTCTTGGCCATTTAGTAATTTCTTTATACAAGCAGACAGAACATAGACAGACAGCCAGATAGCATACTGGACTCATGACTGAATGGATGTGTGTTTGAATCCTACCTGGATCAGCTACCACATTGTGTCCTTGGTCAAGGCACATTACTCCAATTGCCTTGGCTCTAAATTTCCTACTTGTGTTGCTGTGCTGTAAAGCACCAAACTGAAACAATCTATAGTCTGCCATCATTTCTACTAAACTACCACTTCAAATAAAATGAATTTCTCAAATATAATTTTTAAAGTTGCCATGGGCATGAACTAAGATGTAATTTTTGGGGTGGGGGCAGGGGTAAAGCTATTTGCAATTATGCAATACTTACAAAAATAGGCTTAGATGAGCACCTATGGTAGGAGAGGAATGTATGGCAGATAAGGGTTTAAGTCTTCAGGGTTGTACCAGGAAAGAAAGACATGTTAGAGAACTGCCTCAAAAAGGCTCTTTGGTGATTTCCACGCTATTAACCCAACTGATGATGAAGAGGCATCATTTAAGGTTGTGCAATGAACTGCAGCTGCATTGTTTGAAAAATTTAGTGCATGGTCCCTGGGAGTGGTTCACATTAGTATGCTTCCTGGCCGATTGTGACTGGCCTGTAGTGGGTGCTGTGAAGGATCTAGGTTGATGATTCTTCAAATCTTGTGAAGCCATGGTAAGGATGAGTCATCTGAAGAGGGACTCAACTTCCAATGGAACAGCAAAGCAGTTATGCAGAAGCTCTGTCAATAAAGCAATTGTGACAGAAACTGAATGCCAGGATATCTTGGCCACAGCTTCAAGCATATGCTGTAATGTGACCATGTTTAGAGTGGTCCCTTGAAGCATACTGAATGATGCAGCTGAGAAGAGGATGGCATAGGAAACTATTGTGACCAGAAGCCAGAGTTCAATATCTTCAGTTCTTTTAATGGGAAGGAGTGCCCAGGCTCTAGTTGAAATACCCACTTGAGATGTACCTGTGTCTAACTGGGAGGTTTAATGAGCCACTTAGGGGAATGAACCCAGTAATTTGAGGCATAGACCATAGGGTTCAAGGTAGAGGTAACAACAGATCACCCTCTATGCCACCAAGCAATATCTTTTCTGACAGAAGCCTCTGGGATACTTCCTCAACTGCAGAGCAATGAGGAAGAAGCAGAGATCTGGTTGTGGTTGAGTCCAGGAGATCTTTTCCAAACTGGTAAGGATATTCTTGGGCTGTGTGCCAGATAGTTTCAGACACCAGTCTGCAGGTAGGAGGTGGTAAATGAAGTTTATCAAAGGACCAGATCTCCTCCTGATCCAACTGGAGAATTGGTGGGTATGTTAGGACGCATAAATGAGCTGTTTCAGCCTCAAATTCAATGTAAAAAAAAATGAGCAAGGCTTATGATAGTGACAAACTCCAGGT
Source organism: Megalonaias nervosa (assembly GCA_016617855.1). NCBI lineage: Eukaryota > Metazoa > Mollusca > Bivalvia > Unionida > Unionidae > Megalonaias > Megalonaias nervosa. Next base: position 135,653 of record JAECUM010092867.1, on the reverse strand, counting down.
TCTATTTGACAATGTGAGCCTTAATATAACCTCTCATGATAAAATTCTTGGTGTATTCATTGCTAACAATCTTACTTGGTCTATTCACATTAAACATCTTTCAATAAAGGTTAATTCTTATCTTTAGCTACTGAGGAAAACCAAAACATACATTCCTCTTCAGTATAGGGTCATCTTTTATAAAAGTTATATTCAGCCATATCTGGACTATTGTAATGTAATTTGGGGTAATACCTCTAATTCAAACATAACAACACTTTTAAGACTCCAAAAGAGGGCTTGCCATTTAGTTCTAGATCAATATATAGACAATTTCCAGGATGCAATGAATAATATAAAGGTTTTAAGAATACACAAAAAAATATTTCTTAGAAAGGCCAAATTGATGTATAAAGTATCCAGAAAAGCCATTCCTGTCTATCTAAGCAATATCTTTCGCCAAAGAGATGCTGATGGTCCATAAGAAGTAAAAATTACATTATTCCAAGGCCAAAGAAGGAATTGTTTAAAAAAAGTTTTCAATATACTGGTCCACTGGTATGGAACAACATTCCCAGTGACATAAGGCAGTCTCCTAGCATGTCTTTTTTTTATAATCAATGTTTCAAATGGATGAAATCTTTAGACAATTAAACAGTTCTAGTACAATAAATACCGCCTGGTTTTCTGTAATTTTGCATCATTTTCACAGTTGAATTTTTCAATGTAGGATGATATTTTATTTTTTATATATGTTTATGTGTTCACAGATGCCTGTGCATGTGTTCCAGGCTTGATACTTTGACTTTTAAATGAATGAATTATTTAGTGTCAAGCCAGATTCTTCACATCATGTTGTATATACTGTATATATTGTACATAACAGATAGAAGGCCTCAAGGTAGATACGTTCTGTGACTAATTGAGTTACCTTCTCTAAATAAAGTCATTATTATTATTATTATTATTATTATTATTATTATTATTATTATTATGTTGAATATACTGTATATATTGTACATAACAGAAGGCCTCAAGGTAGATTAGTTCTGTAACTGAGTTACCTCCTTTAAATAAAGTCTTTATTTTTATTTGTATTATTATTATTATTATTATTATTATTAACTCCCATATCTCTTGCCTTGAATGTCATATAATTACAACATCTGTATAATTTTGTTTCATGTACACTGAAATATCACCTTGGTTAATAAAGTCCTGTTTAATTCATATCCATTATTTATTTGAAACCTTTTGAAATGTCTGAAAAATGACTGAAACTTCAGTAAAATACTATATAATGATCAAATTTGAGTGAAATCTCACCAAAGTTTTAGTAAACTCTCACAAAACTTTCGATGAAATGTTAGAGATCTCGCCAGAACTTAAGTGAACATTTTGGCCAAAATTTTTGTGAAACCTCACCAGAATTTTGGTGAAAGTTTTGGTCAGGTTTTTTTGTGAAATCTCACAAATATTTCAGTGAAATTTTAGTGAGATCTCGCCAAAATTTCAATGAATGTTTTGGTCAAAATATTTGTGAAATCTCACCAAACTTTCAGTGAAATGAAAAAGACTTAAATGATGCCATCATGGATTAGGTTTTTTATGCAAGAAAACACAAAAAAATATTTCTTAGAAAGGCCAGATTGATGCATAAAGTACATGTATCCAGAAAAGCCATTCCTGTATATCTATGCAGTATCTTTCACCAAAGAGATGCTGATGGTACTCCAAATAAGGCCCATAAGAAGTAAAAATTACATTATACCAAGGCCAAAGAAGGAATTGTTTAAAAAAAAGGTTTCAATATACTGGTCTACTGGTATGGAACAACATTCCCAGTGACATAAGGCAGGCTCCTAGCATTTCTTCTTTTCATAATCAATGTCTCAAATGGATAAAATCTTTAGACAATTGAACAGTTCTAGTACAATAAATACCACCTGTTTTCTGTAATTTTGCATCATTTTCACAGTTTAATTTTTCAATGCAGGATGATATGTTATATATATTTATGTGTTCACAGATGCCTTGATACTTTGATTTTTAATTATTTAGTGTCAAGTCAAATTCTTCACATCATGTTGTATCTATTGTATGTAATGTACATAACAGATAAAAGGGCTCAAGGTAGATTAGTTCTGTAACTGAGTTACCTTCTCTAAAAAGAAGTCTTTATTATTATTATTACTATTTATTATTATTATTATTAGCATTATTATTATTATTACTATTATTATTATTATTATTATTATTGGAGTCAGCAAGGATAGACAAGGCATCATCATCTAGAACACTCTGAGTAGGAGAGTGGCTGGGTATCACTATGTCTTTTGGTGGATGTGACATAAGATCACTCTGTGTCATTTTCTGTATTTTTTTGTCATGGTGAGTAGGGTTCTAGGTGTTCTGTAAGTTCCAGGATGAAGGTGAGACTGCTTGTCTTTATTAATTGATGCTATTCTCCAGCCCACCTGGTGGATGCCACCTGATGAGGAGGTGATGCCAGTACACAGGCCATGGCCTCACATCTACCCTGGGTCCAGGTACCAATTTCCCAAGATCTAGTTATCATAAATATTGTCCGACTCTTTTCCTTGCTCTCACTGTCATATGTGGATACTTATTTAGAGACTGAGCTTGACCTTTGTAGATAACACTTGGATCATGCAATCTGTGAAATCTATTCAAGGTTGCAACTTAACACATGTCAGTTGTGTGGCAAGATCTAATAACTACCCTTTGTTATTTGCCACTGTACCAAACTCGTGGCTCAATCAAAGAGATGTCAAATGGGAAAACAAGCTATGGAATTAAGGTCACTAATTTACTGGACGAGGCAGACCTCAGTTTGGCATGGGAAAAGTACATGTATTTGTGGCTCAATCAAAAGGAATGTCAACTTAAAAACAAAGCGAGTGTTGCCTTTACAAGCACTGGCATATGGTAAACAGGTACCCTATGACTTGTTTGATTATTACCTGGGTTATTATCAATGGACGCTTACTTGGCATTTTTACTAACATGTACTTTTCAGAAATAATTTCTAAAAAGGGCCAGGGGTTACTGGCATATTACGTAGAATATGAGATGTATGAAACATAGCACAAAGAAAACTGTCGAAGGGAAAACTGCAAGTTGTTTTAAACCTGCAACAAGCAATTCTTCTCTGGTCTGTGTTAAATGACACAACCAGTAACTGAGATTCCTTGAAAAAGATGACTGTTCTATGCATGGTCAAGCGAGGTGCACGAGTGGACACAAAAAGTAATAGACTTCAATGTGAAAATCTGAGGAAACTGTGCATTAGATACATCAGCACATACTAAAAATTGTAAGTTTTCTATAAAGTTAATAAAGTAGGCACAAAATTTCTGAACAATCAAAATGGGGTGGTTCTCTGCATATTTTCAAGCTAAATGTCCATACAGTCGTGAGATAAAAGCTACACATATTTTGTGACGTTCAACTCTACTTTTTCCACCATCATATAACTATAAAGCAAAACAAAGGTGTAATGAAGATAACATTGGCAATTCAAAATTTCTGTGAAAGATGATGACTTAAATTTCCATATTCTTCTTATCCTCTGTACTGATCTCTCTCTCTATTGCTAATTTTCCCTGATGAAGGCCTAAATGATAGGTCTAAATCCATCTGTCAACAGATCAGAAGGATTTACGATGATTTGATCACTTGTAATATGCTGGGAAAAAAATGAATTGTAGGGACTGTGCCCTGAAAGCGCTTCATGATACTTCTTGGTTTGACACAGTATAATCAATAGATTCCTGCATGCATCTTTTTGTGACCATATAATGCACAAAATCCATTTTTTACTTGACCATGCAATCAATACACCTCTCATTAGCAGCTGATTTGGCTATTTCTTGAATTTTGTCACATATAAGAGCATTTGTCAAGGGAGATAATTCAGTGGGTACTTTTGGATAATCGAATTCTTTGCTACTTTTAACTGTAAATTTTAGGAATTGATTTGATTTGGAGTCATTTTTATTGGAGATAAAGATTCCACGTCCATACTAACTCTTCAACAAAAAACTTTAAAAATTTACATTTTGAAGATTTTCTTCATATCTGAGGTTTTATTAAAAGTCTTACAATCGACAGACACAAGATATTTTTTTTCCTGCTGGAAATCATCAAATTTATGTAAATTCAGTGACAAGATCTACGTAAACATTGATATTCTTTACTCAAAGTCTCCGAAAATCGCAACAGAAAATGTCCTATGCTGACATTAAAACCAATGGACTGATCATTAAGTATTAAGTCCTATATACAATGTTTCCTGATTTGGAGACTGGTACCCTGCCCAAATTAGATCAATGTATAATTAGTTGACCGAGTCATAAAATGCCCTCTATCCCATAATGCCTTGTGCTTATACTTAACAATAGTTATAAATCTTGAACAAATGGTGTAGTGATTATGGCAAACAAGAACCAAAATAATGTACTTGACTTCTGTAATTATAAGACATGACTTGTGTTATTATATGATATGGCTCATGTTATTATAAGACAAGACTTTTATGTTATTATATGACATGACTTGTGCTATTATATGACATGACTTTTGTGTTATTATATAACTTTCATAAACTTGACACAATATTTTATAATTGTTGAAAATAACATCACTGTTGCAAGAGAAGTGATGCTTGCAGCATGTCTAGTAATCTGCTAAAATGCTGGACTTACCAATTGCAGCCTTTCCCCATATCTCTACTATCATCTCCTTTGACCTATTGGCCTTGACCTTAAATTCTGGTCTGTGTGGCTCCAGGTTCCACAATATCTTTGGTGGCTCATGGTGTGGCACCTCTGATTGCTCACTCTCAAACTCTTCTCCCCAAGGGTTCCAGTCCTCATCATCTAAAGCTGTAACCAAAAAGGCAAGCACTTACATTTTTTTCTGACTTTAAATCTATGAATAGCAAGTACAAGCCCCTGGGGCTTAAAGTAGCAAAATACATGTGATTTACCCAGTAGTAAATGTTCAAAATCCATGCCAGATACCAACCCTATCTATCAGCATCTTCACAAAAACTGTTTGTCTTTGCCCACATACAGACAGAAGCAAGAACTTATTCACACTGCATTCTGTTAAATACTAACCATTAACCACGGTTCCTGGATGAAACTCTTAAATTCTTTTCTAGATTAATTTTGCTACTGACAGCCAGATAAGATGTAAAATGACCAATTTAAAATTTGCATGAAAAAGTTTCAAATTGTGAATGCAGATGGAGATTTGAAAGGATTTTTAACAAAGATTAAAAACTTTGTCACACAGAAATTCTTTACATGTAATGTTTAAAGAAGTTTCCTTAATATGAAGACCTCTTTTTAAATCAAATTTCCCCTAAATGACTGGTCTTAAAGTTCTGCTTCTGAATTCATGAATGAAATGCAGATCACATTGGGAATTAAAACTGTATTGTGGTTTCACTGATTCATTTTCATTAGAGATTCATGTGTCTTTCAAATCCAGTTTTACATACAAATTGTCATTTTCATACATATTAATTAATGATGTTATGTAAATGATGTAATATATATATATATATTCATATAGAGAGAGAGAGAGAGAGACAGACAGACAGACAGAGACAGAGAGATAACTGTCTATGCTTTTTGTTAAAGTGTCTGATTTTGAGTGCAGTTGATACAATCTGAAAACATTACCAAACAACTGACCTGCTTGTGACTGAAGATGTAGCTGATAATTCCAAAATAATTGTTAGAAACTCATTTGCTTGTAGTGTATGCATATATTTTTCAAATTACATGAACTAACATGGCATTTAAAAGAAAGAATGCCAAGTTCATCACAGTAATTGACAGATTGTAATGGTCCAAAGAAATCTACCAAGTACAGTACTGTAGCAATGTGTCATATCAACCTTCATTGTTAAGAACAGAAAATCATATGTAAGATACTAATGTGGATAACTTAATACATACTGGCAGCATTGATCTAATGACCCAAATAGGTTACAATGACCTTCCAATGTACACAGAAAACAACTTTTATGACAGCCAATCGTCAATGTCATATTGTATTTACTAGTATACATAATGACTTGTATGAAAGTCAATCATCTTATTTACTAGTTGAGACAATTTACATGAAAGTCAATCATCCTCATATTGTATTTGCTAGTGCAATCAATCATCAGTCATATTGTATTTACTAGTGCAGTCAATCATTGTCATTTGGTACTGTACTAGTAAATACAATATGATGATGATTGACTTTTCATATAAGTTGTCTCTATATGTACTAGTAAATATATTGTGACTAGTACAGGCAACTTATATGAAAGTCAATCATCATTATATTGTATTTACTAGTACAGACAGTCATCATTGTTGTATTATATTTACTGGTACAGAAAATTGATTGAACCTTGAAAAATATTATTTTCAATGATAATCCATATATTGATAATTCATAAACTGAAACAATGTCTTGCCTTTACAAAATGACTTAAACAAGATTGAGAGTTTGAAAGAACAGGTAATTTCATGGAGGGGGGGCAAGGCAGGGTGTTTAAAGCCTCCATTAATCCATTCAAAATAAATGTTGCTAACTGCATCCTACACATCTGCCTTCTTGTATATTGTAAATCAGTAGTGTTTCTCCCAAATTATAATGCACAAGACATTAAGCAAAGGGACTTCAATCATATCTCTGCTCAGAAAATGTATAAGTTTATTCATTTATTCAAACTTATATAGTTTATAAAGATTTGTTTATATTTAGCTTGTTGCAAAGCAATTTCAAACAACATGAAAAGCATAAGTTAAAATACTATGAATAAACCAATACCTGATGCAATCATGATATTAAATCGCCCAGTGGCGACTGACATTCATTCATGAGGTCTGCAATCAAAATTATATGGGGATTAAATATAATTTGTGACAGTACACATTCTCCTTTCAGTTTGGTAGATTTTGGGCAGCAGAAATGATAATAATGATGATGATGATGATAATAATAACAAAATCAACAACAACAACAACAACAACAACAACATAATACTACTACTACTAATAATAATGATTATAATAATGTCTTTATTTTATGAGGAGGTCACAGTTAGTACAAAAACTGATCTCCCTTGTGACCCTCAATTATCTACATAAGTACAGGCAAATATATAAAAAATATACATACAAAAAAGGTATTATGGATTGGTGTACAAAAGAACAAGTGAGTATGGATTGAACACACAGAGCATGTGTACACAAAAGTGCATGATTGATGAAAGTGATAACAACAAGCCCACTGTGAACATGATGTTATATATTTTACTAGTCAACTATGTTGGTACTAGTAGGGTACCGTATATACTCACTTAAAAGTCAAGTTCAATGCAAACAACAAAGATCCTAATTTGCCATGGCAAACTGCACCTGCAGACCAGGGTATATGCTGCTTGTTCTACTGAGTACTCCTAACAAACTGAACAGGCTCAGATCCACTGGTGCATTATGTGATGGCAGATCTGGGTCTGTGTAATTTGCAGTTGGACTTGACTTATAAGTAAGCACATACAGTATGTGTAATACTAGAGATTACTGTGATGAAACCCTCAATTCTTATTAGTCTTAATCTTGACCATGACCTCTGACCTTAGATCCCAGAATCTATTGTCTTCTATATTGGCCAAAGTGCAAGCCATCCACAAAGTTTGATACTAGAATTCATACTAGAAAGTTATTTTGCAAAACTCAGTTTTCCTCCTCCCATAGTGACCTTTAATCTTAGAGCTTTTGACTCCCAAATCAAAAAGCCTCTTCCTTAAGTGCAAGAAGAAAAAAAAAATCCAAACTTTAATCAAGGTATTATGCAAAAAGAATTTTTCTTCTTTTAGTCACAGTGGCACTGATCTTTGTTTGACACTACAATCAATAGGCTTATTTATTACATAATGTAGAAGTCATCTACAAAGTTTGGTGAAGGAACATGGAGGCGAATTGAATTTTTGTAAAGAAACCAATTTTCTTCTTTCAGACACAGATGACCTCAACCTGTTTCACCCCCAAAATTGATAGGCTTCTTGAACCCCGCCTCAAATGTAAGCCATCCACACAGTTTGGTCCTGGTATGTGATGCAGAACTAATGTTACTGTGCAGAAACCAGTTTTTCTTTCAGCTATACTGACCTTGACCATATGCATTTTTGACCCCTCAATCCATTGGTCTCTTCCTTACCAAAAGTGCAAGTTGTCCACTAAGTTTGGCCCAGGTCTGCAATGAAGACCTAATGTTATTGTATTTAAAATGATCTCCTTTCAGCCAGTGACCTTCACCTTTGATCTGCTAACCTCAAAACTGATAAGATTCTTCTTTATCTCAAGCACAAGCCATCCACAATGTTTGGTAACTGGGTGTTGGAGAACTGTAGTTATTATGCATAAAAAAATTTGTTAACAGTCTCATGGATGACATAACATAATATGCACCACTCTGTCCTCAATTCTCTCAGTATGATCACTTAATAACAGAAATAAACTTATTTGTTTAATATTGTTTTAATCTTATATTACCAACTCTGACATGTCAGATGAGAGTGTATAGGATTTTTCTCTGACTCAAATGGAATAATTCCTGACTCAGAAAATGGTAGGAAATCAGGTCGTGACTTCCCATTGTTTCAAAAGTTCTATATAAATTGTACCGTTATTGGACAATCAATGGTAAAGTTCTGACAAAAACCACAAGTGTAGACTACAAGTGATCTCTGGAGTGCAAGAAACTCACCCAGAGGATACTACCAACCTTGGATGGGTAAACATATGACAGGTGTCATATTCAGGGGTTGAAGACAGGTCCATGGATGTGCAAAGGTAGCATGTCAACACAATATATATGTCCCTAACTATAATGCTATTCAGAGGAGCCATAAAAACTGTGATATCGGTAAGGTTACCTTATACTTGGATACATTATATCCAAAAACAATTCTGCCAGTATAATGGGATCCATGACCATGCCTACATTAGACTGAGGATACGTGCTACACTGAGGAACTTTTTAGTGAGGGTCAACTGTATGCCACTTTGGGGACACACACACACACACACACACACACACACACACACACACACACACACACACACACACACACACACACACACACACACACACCACCCCTTGTGGTTGTTTCCTGATTACCATATACTCTGCATGTCTTTGGATGGCAATAACAAAACATTCAGAAATAGTAATATTAAAATATATAGAACGTAAACATAGAACTGATTGGTAATATAAGCTGTGGCTGATAGGAGCTCATGTATTATATCTATTGTGACCTACTTTTACCAATACAGTGAGTAGAAATGCTGCTATGCAGGAAGAGATTTCAAGAGATACCAGTATTGGATCAGAAATGCAAATCCCATTGTAGGGGTTGAAAATACACACAACCTCATAAAGTTTCAACTAAATGGCAGGAAAGTTTTTTTTACTAATTTAAATAACATACATCACACTGAAGAACCATGTATATCTGGGGTCTAAAACATGCAGCTCACGGGCCTCATGCAGCCTGCCAACCATATCCTGTGGCTCGCAAAATGATTGGCGTCACACGGTGTCATGAGAGATTACAAAGGTGGTGCAGCCCTTGGGCCATCGAAAATGACCTCAGGCGGCCCTCAGGGTGGTTTGAGTTTGAGACCCCTGATGTATAATCTCTAAGTCCAACTGCAAACGACACAGACCTTAATCTACTTTAGCATAATGCCCAGGCAGATTAGGATCTACGTTGTTTGTTCTACTGATACTACAAAGGGTACAGACCCAGATCTGCCAGTATGTTATGCAATGGCAAACCTGGATCTTTGCAGCTGGACTTGAGTACAAGCAGGTATACAGATTAATATTTAGAAACGAACTCAGCACACCTGTATTTTGTACCTGAGAAGTGTGCCCTGTAAATGTCTTCAGTATTCCTAGCACTTTCAAACAGCTGTAATAGTGCTTTCCATTAATTTTATCCATAAGTTTTCTCCATATTCTATAACCTGTTCAGTCTCTATTCACTCCTAATAACTAGTAAAGATGCCATTATGCAAACATAAACAAGGTACAGACTTCAGTGTCATGCCGTTATTTAAAGGCACACACAATTCAATGAGGTACTCATCTATATAGTGTATGTAATAATTACAATAAATTATGGCAAATCAATTCATTGTAAAGTTATAAAAGGGCAACTGAAATAAGTATAGAATGAAATCCACAAAAACATGGCAGTAACATTTGAAACCTTTTTGAATTTGAGATTGTTTTACAGTTAGTATTCATCTCCAATCTTCTTTATCAATTTAATTTAATGTCTGTATGTTTTTGCAACACTGCTTTCCACTATCAATTTTTTTTATACATAAAAATAAAAGAAATTCATTCAAGCAGTATTTTTAATTATCTAGTCATACTTTTAAATTAAAATTAATGTAACAAGTACTGACAGGAATTTACTAAATTCATAAAGTATTGTGTATATAACCATATATGCTCACTTATAAGACAAGTCCAACAACAAATTGCACAGACCCAGATCTACCATCGCATAATGCACTGACAGGTCTGGGTCTGTGCAATTTGTAAGGAGTAATCAGTAGAAAAAACATAGACCCTGATCTGCAGGCACATCATTCTACAGCAGATCTAAGTCTTTGATGTTTGCAGTTTGACTTGACTTATAAGTGAGCATATATACGTACTGATGTTGGGCATATTAAAAAGCATTTACACTCAGGGTTTTTTTCACCTTCTCTCTAATTTGCCCAAAGGTTTTATAAACCATATACACATTAGAAATTGCCAATTCATCTTTGAACTACCATATATACTCGCTTATAAGTCAAGTAAACCTAAAAACAATAAAGATCACAATCTGCCATAACACAATGCACCTGCAGATCTGTGTCTGTGTTGTTTGTACTACTGATTACCCTTAACAAACTGTACAGTTTGCAGCTGGACTTGACTTATAAGTGGGCACATATGGTATCCTAAAAGGCACTGTACCAAAGTTAATAAATGTCCATATCATATCATCTATAGCATGTATATAACAATATTACCATAAACTGAATACAACTGAACCATAAAGATGTCGTCTAGATATCATTATTACTTTATGAGGGAATAAAAAGAATGAAATATAGCTTTAGAAAAGCATTATCAACCTGCCATATAAATACATACTTCTTAGACCAAAACTTTTGAAATATTCCATAGAATGAGAACAAACAATTTCTGAATTGCATCTCAGTTATAATCTCTGCACATTTTTCTTCATCTTAATCTCAGTAAGTTATTCTTACAATCTGAATCCAGTCTGTTATTCTCAGTCTTAATCCAGTCTGTTATTCTCAGTCTCAATCCAGTCAGTTATTCTCAGTCTTAATCCAGTCTGTTATTCTCAGTCTCAATCCAGTCAGTTATTCTCACAGTCTTAATCCAGTCTATTATTCTCAGAGTCCTTGTCTGTCTTAATCCCAGTCTGTTATTCTCAGTCTTAGTCTCTGTCTGTTATTCTCAGAGGATAGTGAATTTCTTGTACATATTTTTGTGTCCTAACAATAAATTGTCTTTTGGTGTAAATGCTATTAAAAACCAAGTAAACATACCTTACAAGTGTTTCTACTATGACTACAGTATTATTTAATATGAGTATAAATGAAATAAAGATCTTTCAACATTTTGCGCAAAAGCAAACTGCAATGTCTTTATTGCTGAATCTAAAAGTGAATCCCAAAACATTTTATTTGTGTTTCATGTTAAAGCACTTGAAATAATTGAAACAGAAACACGGTCAGGTGCTTAATGCCATAAACAGGATTTTACATTGCATAAAACATCCACATATCATGGTTTACCATCAATTTCGTATTTAATTAAAGACTGTTTCCAAATTACCTGCACACTATATAATTTTATATTAGGATACAAATATTTTTAAGATTGGACCCATTTCATGAATTGGTTGTGATTCAGGAAGCCATGGTCATTCTTCCAATACATGTCTCTACAGACAGCTACTCTCCATTGTTCAACCAATCTCTGCTCCATTTTATTGTGTGGAGAGATCTACAATGAAATGGGTCTCACTAATGTCATTGACAGCAGTAGTTTCATATTTAGTTTAAGTCACTTCATTAATTAATGTATCTATAAATTACAAAATTGTCATGCAATATAATTACATATGACATCAAAACCAGCAATATCAGCACACATAAATTAATGGCCACCAAAGGTGCACCCATCTTTATTAATCTTTAAGGACCAAGCATATGTATATTTATTTGGAATGATAAACATCTTCTAAAGTATTTTTTCTCCCTGTGTATTTCTTAAGCTGGATTTTTAATTGGCATGATATAGCCAGACATGTTCAGATGTGCCATTAAACCATATAAATATGTACTGGTACCTTTCAGACATTTCTTATTATTTCTCCTCAGACTTTTTCTCGTGGAAAAAGGAAAAAACAAATATAAATATATAAACTTAAAAGCACATTTAATTTTCACCTGAGAATATATACATATAATGGGATTCTTTTTCCCACATCTGTATATTTCCATTTTCCCAATATTATGTGTTAATCAGACAAGTGACCCCAAGTGGGCCTGAGATAGCTCAACTGGCTTACATCTACATGAATCTACATGTACCTAAAAAGCCAAATGCACGGTGAGTGGGCATAAAATCTGAGTTGGTATGATGCATTTTGACACTTAAAGGTTCTTCTACATTTTTTATAGAAATTGCAGTCCTACTGGATTGGCATCATTTTTTGGCATTATTTGTGCACACATGAAAGACTTATGCTACGATGCTTTCTGAAAAATCTGCTGAACTTCTGATTACCAGTTTTTGGAAAGAAGTTTAAAGCTTTTTCTATTTATCATAACAATGGTCATATTGAATAGTGGACTGGCACCATTTCTGGAAAACTGCAAGGCCTGTCTACAAGAATGCTTTCTGTCAAATTTGGTAAACTTCTGTTTAGGAGAGTTTGAGAAGTTATTTAAAGTTTTTAAAAAATTTTCAGTCATGTAAAATAATTTATGATGGATCAACATCATCTTTACAAATTTGAACAGCATTCTAGCCATGATTCTGTCTTTCAAATTTGGTCAAATTCTGTTCCAGTTTTTGAGAATTTTATTAAAACGTTTTTCTACTGTTTTGAAAAGGTGGCCATATTTGATGGCAGACCTGTATTATTGGTGAAAATTTAAAAGGCCATCATGTGAGGACCTGCTTTCTGTAAAATATGATGTGATTTGGTTCAGAGATTTTTGGGAAGCCATTTAAAAATTTATTGATCTTTAGTAAAAGCATCCATACTTGATGAAAGATGAATATTGTTTGTACAAATTTCAAAGGATTCATATAAGCTTTTAGTCAAACTCTGTTCGGAGGGTTTTCAGAAGAAGTCATTCAACGTTTTTTTTTAATCTGATAGTGGACTGGTATGAAATTTACAAACCTGAAATGCCTCTTTGCCACAGTGCATTGTGTCAAATTTTGTTGGGTGTTTTGTTTTTGAAGAACTCATTCAACATGTTTTCTATTTTTCTTTAATGGTGGCCAATGTTGGATGATGGCATAATCTGTATGCTTTCTGTCAAATTCTGACTAGTGGAGTGTTGAGAAAGAACTTGTTTGAATGCTATTTCAAATTAAAGTAATAGCTGCCATATTTCGTGGCTGACTAGTATCATTTCTAAAAATTTGAAAAACCTTCATGCCTGTATGCTCTGTGCAAAGTTTGGTTGAAATTGGTCTTGAATTTCTTAAGATGACTTTGAAAACAGCAGTTTTAGATAACATATATTCTATATAGGACCATACTGTTAAATAAGCTGGGACTTTGGTCAGGTAATTCAAACACCATTCCTAGAAATTAGGTCATAATTGTCACTTGCTTGTCTCAGCAGTTTTATTTTTTTCCCACATGCTACATGATCTAACACTGTCATAACAGAATATGGAACCAGGTGTTACATCACCTTTCATACCAGTGTGACCTATCTTGAAAATACAAGGGCAAATGTGGGGGTTGGAGCTATGGTAAATAATTTCTGAAATTGCTATAGTGTATAGAATTACTAGCATTCATAAAATTATCTTTACAGTACACACTGTGTGACCCATATATAAGCGTAAATGATAATTTTTTTATGTCCCTAGTACAGAGCATATAGTGTTATCTCATTATATGGTCTGTGTATATCTGTCCATCTGTCTATTGACATGTACACTGCTTGCGAATCCCATCTGATAATGCTATTAAACTAATCCAGAAAAGTGAGAAAAAAAACGATGGTCACTTTATACAGAGTTACACATGTAAAAGATCTTCAAGCAAAACTGGGCCATGATAGTTCATGAAAACAAAAATGGGGTACTTCATGGCGTGAAACCAAACAACCTTTGACTTTTTAAACAATGTCATGTAAGAGTTGTCTCCCATGATGGTAGTGAATCAAGAATGAGGCTAAATTTGTAAAGTGATTAGTCGGTATCATTGCTATAAAAACCAACCATGGTGACACATAGAGGTACCTTATACAGATTTGAATGCCTTCAGCATGAGATGATCACCCAATGATTAATTGGATAAATTGTTTATATTTCATTTTTAAATAAATGTAACATACTGGATTTATGTATTTATTTGATTCAAGTAAAACTGATCTCAGTTCTATCGTTATACATATGATTATTGTACAACAGTATATCAAAAGGGAGGGTGTGTCCACACAAAACATTGCCATACAGATATAATGATCATTCAATATTCATTATGCTTTCTTGAAGCTATGGGTTTTACTTTTGAGCAATTTTATTTTCTTCTCTCTTCTTTATTCCATACCAGCTGGTGTAGCTTTCCTCAAAGAACTGACAGAAAACCTTCAATTTTAATGGAAAACACCATTAATTTTTCATTATTTGTATTCTTGCGTCATCATTACTTTACTGAAACATCCAATGAGGAAACAATATGCTGTGGACAGTGATAATATAATGCAGTTATCAGCTTCTAAAGGTAATTTAACTTTGTAAAATCCCTCCAGCTTTTGTGTGTGTTTTGATGATGCATGTCACACTTATCTGAGTACTTGATCTTGGGAACGGGAACAACAGCACACTATCGAGCTAGCTAAAATGAATTTATCATCACACCTTTTTGGATTATGTTTATTTTCATTAAATTTTAAATGTCTTATCTCAGCTTAGGAAAATTTGTGTCTAGTAACAACTAAGTAGGCTCTTTGGCTAAGATAGTCAACCATGGTCTTTAGTACACATGCCGTATATATTCACCTATAAGTTGAGTCGAACTGCAAACTGCACAGAACTAGATCTGCTATCATATAATGCGCTGGCCAATCTGGATCTCTGCAGTCAGGACTAATCTGAAGAACAAACAACACAGACCCTGATCTGCAGTTGCAATATGCTATGGTAGATCAAGAATTTTGTTTGAAGTTTGACTGGATTTATATGCGAGTATATATGGTATACAATGCATGCCTGTAAGCCTCACTTTCAATCAAGAAGATAATGTGTTAACTCAAGATACATTGATTATAAGCAATTGCAGAACATGTCTACAGATAAAATCCCCAAACTCAATCCATCTACCATCAGCTGTCAATCAATTGTTGTTAATTCAAAATTCAAATCCACCACTAACTAATCTTTTTTTGGGGGAATGTTTCAGCCCTTACATAATACCGCCTATTGTGCCAACTGCTTGTCTGACTAAGATGGTGTCTGCTACTAGGATGATTCAACACATTGAAATTATATTCTATGTAACAGGTGAATAAATTCAATTTGTAAAAAACTAAATTATTTTTCAAGCAAATTATGTGAAACTTTTGAAAGAAACTGTAAATGTTTTTGTAATACAAGGGCAAAACTTTGAAAAGAAATAAACAGTTAAAAATAATTCTAAGCTAATGTGTAGGTGTGATTGTCTTGAATCTAACAATTGTTCAAAGATGCTTATTAGCCAAGACATAAATTAATTAAAACAAGAAGGCTAGAGCCTACATGCTGAGCCCACAATCAAATTATTTATTTGTAAAACATGATGTTGATATATATGACTGCAACCCAATGAACCCAAGGTCAAAGGAATAGGCAACATGCCAATGAATGCATTGACTTTAAGCTTCATTGAGATTCATCTCAACTACAGTACCAAAAATTAAAGGAAATTAAAAAAAAAACAAACCTTTAACCGAAACCTTAAAAAATTCTACAACTGTGACCCTGACCCTTTTAAAAGTCAAAGGAAAGAAGGAACATGTAACAACTTAATGAATTTTCTTAGCTTCTTGATGATTCATATGAAGGGATTTAGGGAAATTATATGCTAATGACAAATGTAAGAAACTGTTGGTGACACATACAAGATATGTGATGAAATGTTCTGTGATGGAATGACAAGTGTAACACTACATTCCCTTTTCTTGGGGCCCCGGGTGAGCGAGTGGTCCAAGGTGCTCGCCTTTACAGACACTGACATCCCACTTCTGCGTGCATCAGTTCCAGTTTTGGGCTCAGTCAACATTGGTGTGCGAAAAAACTTGCCAGTAGCTTCCCGTGGGTCAATAGTTCTTCCTGGGGTTTTCCTCCACCAAATATACTTCCATGTAAAGTCTATCATGTGCTAAAAAATGGCATTAAATCCATAACATCCCCCCTCCTCCATACATATGGCTGGAGCATAAAAATGCTCAACCAAGCTTGTAATGAAACCCCTGTTTGATGTTTTTGAAATAAAATTTTAAAAAAGTATGTCAGACCTCTGGAGACATTGCATCTATATTCATGACATCTGTCTCTATGGATTCTTTGAAAAGCATGACACCATAATATGACCATTATGATCTGATCTGTATTAATTACCATTTATGACTGGCATCCAAAAACTTCCTTGCAATTCAATTTATGTTAATCCATGAACCATATCTGACACAAAATATCTGCACTGTCTGCTTTAAACAACTTTAGTAACTGTGTCAATTTTATGAGGCTGAAGCTCAACCTAATAAACCCACAAGGACATTATCATAAAGGGTGTCAGAATCATAAGAGCTAGGTTCTTTTTACCTATGTTGCTCTTCACTTTGGAGATGCATTTTCATATATGGTCATGATGAACAAAGCATATGTCAGATTTTTTAACTTGAACCAATAAAGTTTGAACCAATAAAGTATTAATCTACCAAATGTGCATTTCTGCATTTTGCAATAAATGGATTTCAGCAGCTGCTTCATTAAGCATGCACTCAGTACAGGATATTTTTGTGAGTTTTGAGTGGGCTGTGTAAATGTTTTTTGTCTAAAAGCATGATGATTCTTTGTTGGAATTTTTGTAATAAGGCTTATTTTTCCCTCATGCACTGTCTAACTTGTGTCTTCTTGCACACTCAACTAGACCCTAATACATCTATATGTATGCTCCAGAGAAACTAAATCAAGCAAAACTACTAGTTTGAAATATAAAATGGTCAGCAAGGGAAAACTGAACAGTGATATTTTTACAGGTATAAATAGATGCTGGCACTTATTGGAGTATTGTATCAAATATCTTGAGGGAATACCTATGCTAAAAATGCATACATCAGACATGGGGCAATGTCAGTATCAAACTGAAAATGAATCCTTGTAAAAAGTCATTCACCTTCTTATCAAATCAAGTGTAGACTTTGTCCCTGATCACTGATACAAACTTAACATATCTCATTTCCCCTTTTTCACTATTTAAAATAGAGAATTCATTATCTGGCTCTTGTCATAAGACATGCAAAGGGAAGATTATAGTGTGCATGGCAAAATAAGGTACTGTCAACTGGGTAAATAAGGGATTCTAGACATGGTAAATAAGGTACTCTAGACAGGGTAAATAAGGCACTCTAGACATGGTAAATAAGGCACTCTAAACATGGTAAATAAGGCAATCTAGACAGGGTCAATAAGGCAATCTAGACATGGTAAATAAGGCACTCTAGACACAGTATATAAGGCACTCTAGACATGGTAAATAAGGCAATCTAGACATGGCAAATAAGGCACTCTAGACTGGATGAAAAAGGCACTCTAGACAGGTGAAAAAGGCACTCTAGAAAGTGTAAATAAGGCAATCTAGACATGGCAAATAAGGCACTCTAGACATGGTAAATAAGGCACTCTAAACATGGTAAATAAGGCAATCTAGACAGGGTCAATAGGGCAATCTAGACACGGTAAATAAGGCACTCTAGACACAGTATATAAGGCACTCTAGACATGGTAAATAAGGCAATCTAGACATGGCAAATAAGGCACTATAGACTGGATGAAAAAGGCACTCTAGACAGGTGAAAAAGGCACTCTAGAAAGTGTAAATAAGGCAATCTAGACATGGCAAATAAGGCACTCTAGACATGGTAAATAAGGCATTCTAAACATGGTAAATAAGGCAATCTAGACAGGGTCAATAAGGCAATCTAGACATGGTAAATAAGGCACTCTAGACACAGTATATAAGGCACTCTAGACATGGTAAATAAGGCAATCTAGACATGGCAAATAAGGCACTATAGACTGGATGAAAAAGGCACTCTAGACAGGTGAAAAAGGCACTCTAGAAAGTGTAAATAAGACAATCTAGACATGGCAAATAAGGCACTCTAGACATGGTGAATAAAGCACTCTAGACAGTGTAAATAAGGCACTCTAGACAGTGTAAATAAGGCACTACAGATATGGTAAATAAGGCACCCTAGACATGGTAGAAAAGGCACTCTGGACATGGTAAATAAGGTACCCTAGACATGGTAAATAAGGCACATCAAACATGGTAAATAAGGCACTATAAGACATGGTGAATAAGGCACTCTGGACATGGTAAACAAGGCACTCTGGGCATGGTAAACAAGGCACTATGGTCACGATAAATAAGGCACCCTGGACATGGTAAATAAAACACTATGGTCATGGTAAATAAGGCACATCAAACATGGTAAATATTGTACTGTGAACATAGTAAATAAGGTACTGTTAACATGGTAAATAAGGTACTATAAATGGGTAAATAAGGCACTCTAGAAACGGTAAATAAGGCACACAATGTTACCATGGTAAATAAGGTACTGTAAATGGGTAAATAAGGCACTCTAGAAATGGTAAATAGGCAAATCAACATAGTAAATATGGTACTATAAACATAGTAAATAAGGTACTGTCAACATGGTAGATAAGGTACAGTAAACATGGTAGATAGGGTACTGTAAACATGGTAGATAAGGTACTATAAACATGGCAAATAAGGCACTAAACATGGTAAATAAAGCACTGTAAATATGGAAAACGGGGCACTGTAAACATGGTAAACAAGGTACTGTAAACATGGTAAACAAGGTACTGTAAACATGGTAAATAAGGCACTGTAAATATGGAAAACGGGGCACTGTAAACATGGTAAATAAGGCACTGTAAATATGGAAAACGGGGCACTGTAAACATGGTAAACAAGGTACTGTAAACATGGTAAATAAGGCACCGTAAATAAGGTAAAGACGTCATAGACATGTCAAATAAGGTACTGTCAATGTGGATAATAAGGTACTGTAAATATGGCAAATGAGGCACCGTAAACATTGTAAATGAAGTGTAAACATTGTAAATGAGGCACTGTCAACATGGTAAATAAGGAACTGTCAACATGGTAAATAAGGTATTTTAAAAATGGTAATGACATGAGAATCCTTTTCGTCAAGTCTATCTTTTATTCTGGTTATAAAAAAATGGAACAATGGTTTTAATCTTACAAATGCTAACAATGACCTAAATCAAATGTCTAGATGGACAAATTTATCTAAATCTGGATATGCACACAGATACCAGAATGATCCTTATATTCAGCTTCTGCCAAGGTGGACTCCAACAAAAAATAGTAATGTTGCTGTATAGAATTGCACATAGAAAGAGTTGACGGGAAAAATGAATTTCTTTACCTATCGTCAGTCTGTAATTTTAACATAAGCCAGGATAGACTCAAGTTTCCAGTAGGTGAAAACATTGGGCTTAGTCAGGTTTTATATTACAGTTTGTCTTAAAAGTCTATAGTTCCTTTATGAAAGAATTGTGCAAAATTATTCTTGGAAAATATTGGGAATAAATTTCAACATGTTACCAATAAATATTAAATTCCAAAACAAAAAATTGCACTCGAGAAGGATTATTTTCGCTATCAAATCAAAGACCAAAATGGATTAAAACTGTGTTGCAAACTCCCCCAGCTTTGTTGGGGTGGGTTGTATGGTTTTGGTTATCGTTATCTAGAGGGTGATCACCGACGGTGTAATTTGCCCGGAACGAGTAAATATCAATATAAAGTGTGAAACTTATAGATGGAATAGATAAAGATCTGAGCTGATATATAAAACAGAATGACACGAGCCCCCATACATGTACAAGGCATAAAATTTAATCAACAATTCATAAACAATTGTGATAATGCCTTACATTTGAAAGATACACTTCTTTTTTCATTAAATTATACAACGAATTTCAAACACAAATATGCTTATACAAATAGCCGATCTGTTAAGCAATAGAATTAATTCATCATCGAACCGAGTGAATGATCGAAAACACTGCCTTGTAAAGATTCATAACCTGATGGTTCTGGTTCAGTCCAAATTCGCTGTGACTGTTCTTTTGACTTCCTTGTGCTTGTAAGTCTGGGTCCTTTCCACTTTTCCCTTTTCCCAAATTCTCAGGTGTCCCGCCTCTTTCGGCCTCCAACTTTGTGTGGTCACTTTGTTTTTGTAAGTACGTGATACGTCACGTGGAACTATCTCACCTTGTGTCTCCAAGCTTTTACCGCTAGAATTGAGTTTGTAGATTTTTCCAGACATCCAATCCCTTGGATCCTAATTACGAGTGAATTTCTTCTAAATTCAACCTGGAGTCCTCTATCTTTGTTTTTCTCTTGCAGAAAGTGGTGTCGACTGATTAAAAGTGTTGCGATAGGCACATTTAAACCAAGAGTTTTTCATGTGGAATCATGCCCCCTTAATCAGCGTAACCAATCCAAATTATAGTTAAGGTGCTAAAAACTGTAGTCCACCTGACAACCTCAGATTACCAAATACTGATCGCTGGGAAATTTCAAATCTGACAATTCCGATACAGATCAGAAGTTAACCCCTATCCTTCTCAGTTAAATAAACGAATGCTTCATTAAGAACCACTGCTCACATGACAGTGACATTACCAATCAGTGTGTTACAGTGATTTAAACACACGCCAGTCCCCATAAATCTAATTAATCATTCACCTGTCTAACTTAATGTGTTCTTCATAGATTGACAGAAATTTGCACCCTTACAAACTGATTTAATCACAACTTCTTGAACGAGTCAGATACTAGCAGCAGTTTTTGGTTGGTTGAATGCCAATAATGCAGTCATGGTCGAAATGACCAATTGCCACTTGTCAATCATGATTCAATTACCCAATCAGCAAGTGTAAATTAAACATACCTCCAGGCATCATTTATGTCTGCCATTTTTCTCAGACAAACTGACTGTTATTACAATAAATTGGTTTTCATAAATATTTACAAATTTTGCAAAGGTTCATTGATTGTTTAATCGATAATAGTGAAAAGGAGCCAATGAGAGCTTTGTAATTGTAGCAGTCAATACACAGATTGTCTAAATTGAGGAGTTAGATTTATTTCTTTCCTGAATGTTAGACAAATCTTGGATGGATAAATGTTTGTGGTTGCCTGCATGATCAACTGAACAAAGACACAATTAATAGTAATTACCACATTTTTTTGATGCATGTCCTGTTGATAATTTTAAGAAAAACAAATAAGAAAATAGAAATTGACAAAATTATGTAAAAATGAATATGTCAATAAGGGTCTAGAACCCCCTAACTTCGGGCTTTGTTGTATGTATTTTTTCTTCCTTACGAAGCATTAAACCCCTGATAATGCATTATTTCAAAGTTGGAAATGTACTCTTTAAAGCAACAAGTATCTAAAGTACCCATCTTTTGTTCATCAAGGTAAATTTTGATGTCACTGTTGATGCAGGTCTTGAACTCTTCAACTAATATGAGTTATGTAAGTTTGTCATAATCTTTATTAATCTTTTTAAATGCACACCATCTATCAAACTGCAGTGTTTTATCTACAAATGGCTTCATGTAAGTCATTTGACTCATCCAGGCAAAAAACTGTGAGTCAAAATCCAAACCTATGGGTCCTATTCAAGCTGATGATCAGTCTTCAGTAGTTTTTAAAAAAATAATTGTATTGTTTAAATACACAACAAAATTATTAATTTAAGTTATATAATGTGACTAAAGCCAATAAGGGGCAATTCCTTTGCCAGAAGCATCTGAACATTCTATATTTGTTAAAAATCTTGTTCATGGTTTCATATCATCAGAAATAATCCGAGCATATATCGTGTTTATTGTTGGCTATGTCAGTACTTTCATCTGCCATTGCTGTCACAAATGACGAATTTTGCAGGTCAATTATAAGACTATCCTCAACAACATTTGATAGGCTCTCCATTACCTCTGAACTGGTAGTAGCTAAGTCATACTGAACGGTGGAATTGTTCAAATGCCATTAGCATTAATTTCTTTAGCCGTTAAGTCTTTTATTAAATTAAGAAGAGATTTGTATTTTAAAAAAGGTATGTCTTTTACACTCAGCCAATGTACGTACTTTCAAGTACTTTCGCTGCTATGTCTTGTTTGTAAAACTGCATTAAAATCTGCCTGGTGTTGTGAATCTTCAATCAGCAGTTTGTGTTTAGGCAACCAGCATGCCTTCCCAGTGTACTGTTCTGAAAGTTATGGTTTTTTTTGCACATTTGGTCATTGAGGTTTAGTTTAGCCTCTGTACATATATGGCA
The DNA here is from genome assembly GCA_016617855.1 of Megalonaias nervosa. Taxonomy (NCBI): domain Eukaryota; kingdom Metazoa; phylum Mollusca; class Bivalvia; order Unionida; family Unionidae; genus Megalonaias; species Megalonaias nervosa. The sequence goes on along the minus strand of JAECUM010092867.1, from coordinate 112,659 downwards.
AAACATAAAGGCGTCTTCACTGTCACATTCTTCACATTCTTCACACGACTTAACGTCTTTTTAAAAACGTAGCCAGCTGTATGTTTTCAACCATTGCCGCACAAAATTAATTTTTATCTTTTGAGTAACCGTTACCTCATCTTTTGATGACGAAGGCTCCACTGGCTCGATAACAATACTTTTATCAACAGTCAGTTGTAAAAATGCAGTCCAAATGATAATTTCGTTTGTTTCGGATCTATTTTAATGTTTTTTTTACCTTGGACGCCATTTTCAGTCGAACGCTGATAGTATCTTGGAACAACACAAGGCATACAATTCAGCGAATGGAAATTGTTGCTTCTTTGCGCGATACGGATGCGCATAAAATAATAGTTTCTTGTGTTTCAATGTAAAATCACGCGTTTATTTTTCGCCTCTTTCTCGTGTGTGGTGATTTATGGTTCTAACATCCTGTTGCTACAAATGATGTGACAGTTACAGGTCACATAAGGTCAGCTCCAGGCTCCACACTGTTGTGTTAATCAGCAAAACATAACATTGGGGTGCGTCAACTTACGTACCGTCGATGACTTTTGTGAGTCAAATTGGAAAATTCTGCGTATTTGACGCATGACACATGGGTAAATAAAACTATGAAACTGTCACACTTTTTCCTTGCAAATTAGACATACATTTGGTCTTTTGCTTTTCTGCGATTCCAAAACCTCCGTCAATACGTCTCGGGTACCAACTTATAAGCCTTCAAAACAAATTCCCTGACTGAATCATAATCAGCAGCTGCTTCTACTGACAGTGAATATAAACTTCACAAGCTTTGCCAATAAGTTATAAGAAAGTCCAGTGCTCTCTTGGCCATTTTAAATTCTCTGCTATTTTTTCAAAATCTGAGAAATATTGATCTACATCTTTTTAATTAAACGGAGGTACCAATCTAATATTTTCTGTAACATCAAAAGCTGAACTTTCATGACTGGAGTGCTTTTTGTTTGCCAGTTCTAATTCTTTTAATCTAATTTGAAATTCCCTTTCTTCCTTTTCATTTTGTATTTGCAATTTCATTTGCATATCTCTTTCTTCTTTTCGTATCTGTCTCTTTCCCCTGCACTTGCATCTCTCTTTCTTTTTCCTGCATTTACCTCTCTTTCTTTTTCCCGAATCTGTATCTCTTCCTTTTATCTACAACTACATCTCTCTCTCTCTTTTTCCTACATTTGCATTTAAGGCTCAAGTTTTCTTGAATTCATTTCATTCTTGTATTTTAATTTCAATTCCATAACTTGCAAGTTACAGCCAGATGAAGACTTACTAATCAGACTCAAAGCACTTTTATCAAAAATATTCTTTTCTAAGAAACATTGAACCAAAATATTTTTTATTTCTTGTTTTATCAAAGAAGACTTTGCCTCTGAAAGATCATATTGTTTGACAAGTTGGAATAATTTATCCTTTTTCAAGGTCTCAAACCGTTCCTGGGTAGAATTTAAAATAACATTGTGAAAGCTTGTTGGTATCACTATATAAAATCAAAAGACCAGAGATGGAAAAATTTCAGAAATAAAATAAATTTAAATATCAAAACAATTTAAATTTTCTGAAATATTTCTGAAATTTGTATCCCGGATGAGCCTCCAAAAAGTAGCAAAACCAACAAGTTTTGTAAAACTTAATAAATAATTTAACTATCAAAGTTATAAATGAATATATGAGGAACTTACAGTATTATGAAGTGAATCCAAAATGATCCTGATGAAGTTCTATGAAAGTCCAAAAGAATGAAAAGTTCCGTAAAAATTTCACAACCAGAAATGTGCTGGTCCTCCAAGAATCGTGACGTTGTAAAAATGTTGTCCCTTGATTTATCCAAAACAGTTCCAGAACAATAATAGTCCAAGAAATTAGCACTTTCTATTTCCACTGAACAGTACAAACAAATGTTTTTCCTTTTGAATAAAATCTAAGTACAACATCAGCATGTCTGCTGACTTAAAACAAGAAAACAATGAGAAGGACTCCAAAACTGGAATGAATCTGACTGCTCAATTCACTCCATATATACACTGTCTATTATGACTATATTTCACAAGATACCCCACATGACCGATCTCACAACTAAATTTGTCTTAAAATCACCTATTCATGCAACCTAGCCCAACCAATGGAAAGTTACTAAACTCTTCTAGAACCGTCCAAACCCAATCAGCCCATGAGAAATTAATCAAAAGATGCCACAAAGTCTTATTATTAAGATTATTATTAGTAATTGTCAACACATACATAAGCATCTATTTATAGATCCTATGTAATATATTATGCTCTTAACAGACTCAGGTCATGTTGGCAAAATCGAACTTAAAGATATTCTAAGATATTCTGTACAATTTACAGCCATGAATAAAAATTACAAAAAGTAAATAAAATTGTGTACCTGGCATTACAAAAAATATAGATATACATAACAATCTTCTGATACATTAAGCATGTTTTTTTTTACATGTTTACATCAACATACATCACTAATCCAAATTTCATCCCATGAACAGAGTAGAACTTTAAAAGTGTTATGCACAACAGGATACTTTTAAACAGTAACTGTTTATGATTTTGTTATACATTTTTAATTCATTTTCCTCAAAGGCAGCATCAACATAATCTGTTAAATTTAATAAGACTGTATACTAAATAACTTAATATTTTCTAGAGTTTTCCTTTTCATCAATTTGTTCTCAAGCAGCTTTAAAAACGATTTACTGAAATAAAACATAAAGGTTATTACTATATGAACTAGAAATACAAATATAACTGCTGTCTACTGCATTATAATTTATGCAACTTGGAAATTTTATATATTTAAGAATAATGAAAAATCATTTTTAATAAACATAGCTGTGAAAATGAAATAAATTTCTTTGCCAGATACTGCATGTTTGTTAGAGGTTAACAGGCAGAGTGATCCATCACCTTGCCTATGATCAATTATGAATCATAGAGCTTAACATTGTGGGAGTTGGGGGTTGGGGGATGGAAGAGGGGGAAGTCCTACCATCTACCATTTGAAGAAAAAAGTGTAGGGAGGGGGACATGATAAATATGGGGTGTGTGTATTTAAGTAATAATAGGTAGGGCTTTACAACAGTATGGGCAATGTTCATGCAATTAGATGATTATTTGGTACGATTTCTACAAACGAAACCACCATGAATCCCACCAATGTACATACTAAAACTGACCATATTAACTTTGGCAGCGATATGATTTAACATAGATGCATGTCTATTGTATTCACCATGTGTATTTTCTTTTGTTTGACTTTGATCTAATGTTAGTCTGCATGTGTGCGATTTTTATTAGCCTATTTGCATGTGTGTGATTTTCAAATATTCACCTGTTTGCATGTGTGATTTTACTCATGTGTTCATCAGTTCTGCATATAAGAAGACACATGAATTAATGAGCCAGCAACAAAAGGTTTGAATTATGATGGATGGATAATGTCCCTTTACCATATAGTTGTAGGCATAAAACAATATACCTCTGCTGCACATCAATAAAATATAGCACTGTTTTGCTTAAAATCTGATTTTGAAAGAATTTACATTGATTGAGTACTGCCATGAGACTTTATAACAATGGCAACAGTATACCGTCAATAAGAACCAAAATGTTTCCTTTGACATCATGTGCTTAGTTTAGACGACACCCTAAGCAAGTTGGTTGCCACTGAGCATACATAAAAGCCAAGAGGTGAAAAATGAATCAATATTATATATTGCAAATGAAACTAATGCAACAATTTTGTTGTTGTTGTTATAGGGTTTAACGCCATTTTTCAGCACAAGATAGGCTATACATGGCGGCCAGTATTAATGGTGGAGGAAGAACCCGGGAGAACCCGGAAAGAACCACCGACCCACGAGAAGCTACCGGCAAGTAATGCAACAAAATATAAATACTGAATACTGGTAATATCAATACCTGAAGTACATACATGTACTAAAACATTACAGATCCAACATATTAAATAATTAATACATTGTATGTAAATATTTCTGTTTTCAGATTACATCAGATTCAGTATTACCAATGGTGGCCATATTTTTCAAGACAGAAGAAGCTGAATACAAAATATTATCAACAGATATTGTGCAGCTACTTACAGCACGAGACCTGTCAACTGCTGGCTCCCATTTATTTTATGAATTTTAAATAGAGAAATAAAATTTTGTTTGTCCTTGTTACATGAGTTAAATTCTTTACCCTAAGAAATACTAATTTAATGGAACATGAAACAATGATGTATCTTTTGTTGTTTTGCACTAACTGCATATGGTCACTAACATCTAAAAAAAAATACTAAGAAAATGTTTCACATGAGAATATTTGTAAATTCCTAATATAATGTCTGAAGTTATCACTTCATGGCTTACAGGATTATATACATAATAACCATACAGATGCTCCTTTTATTCATTATGTAGTGGTAATAGATTTATGTTAATTATTCTCCATATAATAAAAGAAATAATCAGTTATATATCTAACTTGTTGGTTTTGTCATGTGGGTTACAAGTAAATTACTGCAATAATCCAACAAGCAATATTTTGAAAGGAAAACTGACAGTTAACTTCCAACTGTTATTTTATTAACAATAGGATACTAGATCATTTATCCATAACTAATTTGATGCAAAAATGAAACATTTAAAATCTGGGGTTTGTCCCACAGGATTGCTGAAGAACTTATTTTATGCCATATGTAATGTGGTGAGATGGCAGGGAATAAAAGTTGCAGAACATAACACACAAATGTAACACAACTTATCTCTCTCTCTCTCTGAATTTTTTGATTTGCCCAAAGGCTAATACTTTGCTTTGGAAACTTGGGCTTGTCCAAGTTAAATCTGAGCTAGCCCCAGGAATTGAGCCAGTGGATTTGTAAATCCCTGTAGATGATAAAAACTACTGCTGATGTTACTCAAATACAAACAATGTCATTGGATCATAATATTTAGACTTTGTTTTCATTGAATTATATATTTTCTTATTTCTATTTTCCATTACCTGAAAAGTTTTGAAATAAAAGACAGCCTTCTTATCAGCCGATGCTCAAAAATACACATTCCCAAATTGTAACATTTCAGCCATCTACTTGATAACACTAATAGTTTTTGTTACATTGCTGTGTTGACTTAGCTTGAACTCTGAACTTTTGAGTCTGCTAGTGTTAAATATAATAAACAGGAAGAAAATAATTTATTGTCATACAACTTTAAAAATAGCTATTTTGACAATGCAGTTTATATTTTCCCAAGAAAGAGCCATATTTCTGAGTTATTCTGGTAGTAAGGTATAAGAATGTCATAGATTTTAATGATGTGTTAAACATAAACCCTTTCCCTTCTAAATGAAGATAATAGTGCTAATAAAATTACCCTAGTAGGTATGGTACAGTCACAGAGGTCAGTCCCATTAACTGCAGCTGGTACACCTTAACAGGCTCACACTTTTGAATTCTATGTCCTGATAAAATCAGCACACCATTTCAAATGCTAGTTTATCAGTGGCCTGTCTCATGGTCCTTGAATAAACAGCTCAAAAGCAAACATAACTGGAGTGGATTCTTGTAATCTTGAGTAAAGAATGTCTTTGTGAAAGTTAGCTGCAAGTGCCCATCCATTGTATGGACATACATGTAGCATGGAATCTGATATCTGATCATCCATGTAACCCCTGCAACTACTGGGGGTAGGTGGTGGGGTCATTGGACAATTAATGGCATAGAGAAGATCTGCTATACATTTTTTAAAATGTTACTTTTGTTGACAATTTTTTTTTCATTATTAACTTTAAAATACCTCAAAACAAATCTCAAATAACAACCACAGTATTCTTGGACAATAATTTTTCATTTCAATTAGAAAAAACACAAATTTAAACAATACTGTAAGGACACTATAATACTGGTAATTCTGTTCACATTATTAACAACAGCACCCCACCCACCTGACAATTATGGTTTATGTAGCAAAAGACAACACTGCAAGAGGGTGTTGGCGATCAAGAAAAACTTTTTTTCCCAAAATGGCAACCTCATATTACACTTGGTACTTTTCCACTTTCATATGAAAAAAAACCCAGACATTATTAGATCGAAATTTATTCATAATGGAAAGGTTAACTATCCATATTTTGCACATGTAACATGAACTTTCCACAACATATTCAGAAGAAACAAATGAAAATAGAAGTTTTCAAAATGCACAAATACTATTTTTTAAACAAACTGAAAATATATGTTCACCTACAGCTGGTTTATAAATACATTAGGGTTCTTTTTTTTTTACAAAAATAATGATAAAAGGTATGCAAATATTTACATAAATAAAAAAATCCCTGAATAAGGGTTATTTAAAGGTTGCACATGACAGCAAGAATCATAACTCTTCAAGGCAAGTGGCTATCTAAAAAACGACGACAGTATGACATAAATTGGGTTAAAAAATGCACAAAAACTCTTTTTTAGCCAAGGAATCAGATTATACAAATGTAATGTCAGTCCTTATACCAGATTTATTACCAAATTTTAGTACAACTATTGTTGTGTAATGTACTTTCAATTTTAGACCGTCAGAGGTGGGACGATGCGAGATCCCCACTATTATCGTTATCTAGGAGATAACTGACCATAGTGTTATTGCCCATATCAAGTAAACAATAATATAAAATATGAAATTTATGGATGGTATAATAAAGATCAGAGCAGAGATACAGAATAGAACAATACGAGCCCCTGTATGTAAAATATAACAATTTATTAAATTACATCAACAAAATGATATTGAACACAACATTTGAATGATTCATTTTCTCTTGGAAATAGAGTTACAAAAATTTATGCGAAATTCAATAAGCCTTTCTATTACACCGATAAAACAAATTTCAACACATAATCGAGTGACTGATTGAATTCAAATTGCTGGCATGTCAGCATCACTTGGTCGCTTCCAATCTTTTCCAAATCACTGTTGGTGACAGATTGGCATTGTCGTACTTCTTTTCCTTCTCTCTCTTCCTTCTCTCTCTTCCTCCAGCCTCTTCGGTTCATCAACCATCTTGGTCATAGACTGCACTCTTTTCCATTATGCAGTACAGGTATGGAGCTATTTTCATTTGTCTCATTTGTTTCAATCTGTCTCTTTTCTGGTTCTGGGATTCTCAAATTTCCAGACTCCCTGTCCCCTGGCCGATTTATAACAGGAGAACACTTTCTAATCCCCCAGAGTCAAGAAGTTCTTGCTTTTGGCAGAAAAACTTTCACTGCCTAAAACCTCAATGTATGATACTTAAACCATGAAATTTTGTCCAGGGAACACACACCCTCATTTAGCTTGGCCAACCAGGAGTAAGTCCAACAGGGGTTGTGCTACCACGCGAAGTCGGCTACTAAGTCTCCTGAAAATTGCAATCTTCACCTTTTTCTGTTAGGAATGTGAAAACGACTTCACCCTGTGATTTTTCAGGCATATAAATACTGAAAATAGTTTATGACTTTTGAGATGCTTCCTCAATGTAGCCAGAAGCTCTGACAGTGTTGTGTTGTAGCCCAAGGCAAATTGTATTTATGAGGTGCTGATACCAGTTACGCCAACAAACTCTTGCACATTCACAGGTGTGTGTTTTAATAGCTAACTGACCATAACCCTTTCCCGAAAAGATATCACTGCTCGATTTCCTGAAGTTATGCCTACTGTACTACTTAATGATGAAAATATACTTAACTTCTGTTTCAAAATTTAAACATCAATATGTAAAATGTAAAAAGTTTTTTGAATTATAATTGGTTTTGGAATTCAAAAACAAAAGCACCCTAAGGTTAAAGTTATTTTCAGACATCTTCATTTTTGTAAAAGTATGAAAAAGATAGTGTAGCAAATACCATTTAACCAATGCATGTCATTACTACTAGTATGCAGGCAAATAATAAAACCATAAATTTGCAGTCCTATCAATGGATTGTTGTAGCTAGAAAGTGCAAGGTTATAATAAGAAAATCCCTCTTTCTAAAAACCGATGCACCCATTGGCGCAATGTTCTAGGTTGTGTCAATTCTGTTGGAAAGAATGGTCTAGTTCAGTCATATACATGTATCAACTTTAATACTTCAGTTTGTTGACTATGAATAGTTACAGTAATGTTTATTCGGCAGCAATGAAAGTATGACAAAACAGTATGGTAGTAAGTCACTTCTGCATTTGGTCCTATGTACATGCTACAGGCCACCGTTACTGATCACTGCCATCTCACCTCTATTTGCGTGGGTTCAAGTCTCGGGTTCGGCCAATGTGGGTATGTGAAAACGCTTGCCAGTAACTTTTCATGGGTTGGTGGCTCTTTCCGGGGTTTTCCCGGGTTCTTGCTCCACCATTTATACTCGCTGCCATGTATAGCCTATCTTGTGCTGAAAAATGGTGTTAAACCCTACAACAACAACAACATGCTACAGGGGTTATTTCAAATATTTTAGAAATTTTTTGACTGCAATTTTATATAAAACTTTCAGAAAATAAAAAAAAAGAAATTAAGTTGTAGTTTATTAAGCATTTTTAATTACTTGCAATTACAAGACTCCTAGCAGTTAAAATTAATTACAATGTTAAGTTTCTGTTGTGCTCTTTTAAAGTCGTATAGCCATAATACACTGCATATATATATCAATCAAAACATACATATATGAATAAAAGTATGAATACCGTGTTATATCCATAATAATTTTTATGCATGTACAAATTTGCAAAAATTTGTTGATAATAAACATATAATACATTTTCCAACTTGAAAATAAACTACTGCCCAAAATGCATACTGAGAAATTGAAGATATAATTAAAATTAAGATAAGATAACACACACACACACACACACACACACACATATATATATCTACTCTGAGTAAGGGTCTTATTTGGAAATACTGGTATTCATATTAAAATTTTCATATTTAGTACTGGCAAACAAGAGGTAAAAGTTACACCATTTTGCTGAATTTGGAAGAAAAGAAAATCACTGATGTCATTTATTTGATGAAATTCAATATGAATATTGGCATACTGAAGAACTGAGAATTGATCTATAGTTCTCCTCTATTCAAACATTGTAATCATATTTATTGTGATCCAACTCAGTGCCAGTTCCTTCTTTCTCCACATTTTAACACTTACCTCTACTTCATGAACTTTGTAATATTGCTCAAAATAATCGTCAGAATCATTTTTTGGGTCACTAATTTTATTTTTGAAAAGCCATGACAATTTACCAAAAATAAATTATAACCACATTTTAATATTGCAATTGTTATTTATTGAATTATGATTTTAGATCAATGTATATATTACTAGAACTTTGTAATGAATATGCACTATTTGTTTCAAAAGAAACTTATAATTTCAAACTGTATGACTCAAGAATATGGTATTTCATGCAAAGATGTTAGGGAAACACTTGATAAAAAGGCACAGGCAGGCTTCAGAAGTATGTGGAATATTGAAAAAGTAAATTTATTCTTAAAGTGAAATGTTCACAAAACATTTATACATAACCATAAGTAAAAATAAGCAAATTTCAGCATAAAATAACACAAGGTGAAAAATTTGCAAAAAGTGACCATAGACCAATATTAAAAATGGTGGATTGTGCATGTTTGAAGCGTCCTGTAAGTTTATTTCAAAAGATATAAAGATGTATTCAAGTTTCACTTCTGCATACTCAAATTATCCAGAAAACATTCCATTTTCACATATTCTATAAACTCTGAAAAATTACATCCCCTGTTGCTTGTCTAGGTTATAGCAATGGTATTAATAGCCAGTTATATAGTGGCAGATTAAAAAGTGGAACAAAATGATCCTACGTCCATACCGTATCAACTTCCATCAGTCTTTCAACTGAACGTGTGTGTGCGAGTGTCTATATATATATATATATATATATATATATATATATATATATATATATATATATATAGAACAGTATTAGGCAAATATATACAGATGATACAATACCTGATATCTTCTGCAACTTTTGCACCTCGTAACTTTCCCGCAAGAATTTGTTTCGGAGCAAGATATAGCCGGTGTAGCACGACACAATTAAGTACGAAGTGAGGATTGCACAGGCAACTTTTCTGAAGGTAATCCTCATGGCAATTTCACAGTCTTCATGTCCTTACTCAGCTTTAAATTCTGATGTCGGGTAAACTAATGTTACATTCATCGCCCAACAGATCCGTGTAAACTCTGTGAACTGTTCGATAACCCATACCTCTATGGTTCATTCCAGGCCTATTTCATTTAACTCGCTAGGCCTACTGTGTTTCAAATATCGGAAATGGGATTAAACGCGCCTTTACATTGGATTAGCCGCGAGTAATGGCGGCGTCCACTAATAGCGTGAGTGATAATGAATCAAAAAGCAAACATGAACAATATTGCTGTATAGAAGCGACTGTCACTACTGGATTTGAGAACGTAGCACAGGAAGAAGCGAAGGAGAAGATTGGATGTGATGTGACTGCTAGAAGAGGAGGGATTGTGATACAGTTGCCCATTAGTGGAGTTAGACAGGTGAAAAGTTATGAGTAGCAATGACAGTCCATTTGTTAGCTGTGCTAGTCATAGTCCAGAAGAGCATAAAATATAGAGTGTTGTCCGTCATCCGTCCGTCTTTTAGAATAAGTCTGTTGTCGCTACTCCTTCAGAACTACTTGCAGGATTCAGAGATTCCGCAAGGGTAGCACAACCAACTACCGGTTCATTGTAGGGCTACCGGTACATTGTGCCGGCAAGAATAGTCCTACAATGTAAGAGTAAGTAAAATCTGACCGAAACATTATAACTTTAATGTGTAGAAAAGTGCCGATATCGGCTGCCAAGTGTGTAAGATATTCCTGAAAATTTGACTTGTCGTTTTGATGTTAAACGACACCGGAACACGCTACACAGCGCCGATATTTGGACAGTAAGACCTAGACGTCCAAAACTTAGATATCAGCGTCGAGGTTTTACATTGTAGGACTACAGCAAGGATAGAGCAACAAGATCTCCGCTTTTTTTTAATACATTATTGGTAGTGGAGACCAACCGGGTGAGGATGGAGGCAGTGCATTTCATAATATATCTTTCCACAGAAATACTTTGGGACTGTTGGCCGGTCTCTAGTAATTTAGTAATTAACAAATTTATTTGACTGACTTTTGTATGTGGATAGTATGTAAAATTCCTCTTCTTTTGATGCATAGCATTAAATCCTTCAGAATGCTTACTTGTTTAGTAGTGATCCCTATCAGAAGATGACACCTACTTATTGTCTTTAGACCTTTGTTCTTAAATCACTTACACATGTATAGAAAGCAGCATCACCCCAGGGCAAGATTAACGCATGGAGACCATCTAGTGAGGACTATATCACTAGGAACGGTATCTCCATTAGCCCAATTTTTTACAGCTCCATGTATTCAAATTCCATTAAATCAAGTCACATTTTGTATCCTGTAAAAGTTAAAATAATTTTTTATAGACAGCATGAACCTTTATAATCTCATTTTCATTTTAAGAGGTCCAAACATGAGTATACAGTTCTCTATTTGAAAAAACTAGAACTGCTTTTCAATTGCAACTGTCAAATATGTACCAGATGGTATGTTTTATGTATTTATTTGCATTCTATTCATTTAAGCACATTTAGTATTATTTAAAATGGAATTAATTTTTTGTGACTATACAACATTACATTTTAAATTTGAGGGTAGAATAATGGTTCCAAATGTGAGAAAAAGATTCTTTATTTGAAATTAATTTTCTATGACTTTTATAAAGTTCATTCTAATTTGAAGGTCTAAACATGAACATTCAAAACTGTCTTTGAGAGATCTTGAACCACTGTTCTTATTGATCTGCTTTATGCATTTCTTCAGATTCATCTAAAACAAGTCATATTTTATTTTATTTAAGAATTAAATAAATTTTCAGTTGAGTGCACAACATTTGGGTAAGTTTAGGTATAAGGGCAGTAACTAGGGTCTAAACATTTGCAAAAGACGAGAGATAGTGCTGAAGCAATGCTGTGTCCATAAGTATGGTAGACTGTCATTGGTGAGTCCAATGTTTTATGTCAGGATGCCCTCTCCACCACCATGAAGATGCAGAAAGAGCGCAAGAACATGAATATAGTAGAAACTGCAATTCCAATTAAGCACTGAAATCATTTATGATCATGTGAGGGCTCATGGTCAAATAGTACCATGCCATGAAGGCTTGCAATCAAATATCATATTGCCCCTGCTACTATATCATTTACAGTCAAGCTTGTTTCCTGCCCATAAGGTGTGAGTATATACAAGTATCATAAACCCAGGGTTCATGCTGGGCTTAGCCATTGTCGCAAATTGTGATTTTAGTTTTTACCTTATTGGCGACAAAATGTACCGTCTGGCTATATTTTTGCCAACAACATTTTTGGTTATTAAAAAATGTATATACAGTCTTGGGTTTGGAGTGGAGAAATTCAAAGGCACCATAACAGAAAGCTGCAAACTTGGATATAAAATTGCACTGAAATCTATTGTTACATGAGCAAATCCTTTGTTCATATTGACAAACCACCATAATATAGCATTGTTATATCATAATCCACTTATGGTGATGTCTGGCCTTAATGCTGTATGCCATAATATAACCAAATATTTGTGCTACCAGACTAGCTACAATTGACCACCGCTGATAGCAGGAATGGGAACGACTACAATTATCCAGATGATGGCAAGAATTTTTCTTATCCAAAAATTTACCAGAAAAAATAGTTTTGCTGAAACTTCAAAGAAAACAGATTACCTTTGAAGCACCCATCTTTCTTTATATATATTAAGTACAAACCATCAGAGAGAAGCTTGACAACACAATTTCAATTGACTCGTCGTCACCATACAGTTGCGATACAGAATTTCAGCAACAACCATTAGCAGCATTTGAACCTGTCTCTGTGGATTTAGTACATACAATCATGAGGAAGTGTGCACCAAAGTCATGTGAACTTGATCCACCTCTGACATCACTGCTGCTTGAGTGCTTAGATCCAATATTGCCTTCACTAACTGATGTTATTAATACCTCTCTCTCATCCGGGGAATTCCCATCATTTTTCAAAACTGCCATTGTAAAGCCTCTGCTGAGGAAACCAACACTTGACCATAATGATTTAAAGAACTACCATCCAGTTTCTGATCTCCCATTCATGTCAAAAATCTTAGAAAAGTTGTTCTATCCCAACTTGTATCTCATCTGAATTCAAACAGTCTTTTTAGCAATGTACAGTCTGCATATCACCCTTGCCACAGTACTGAAACTACTCTTCTGAAAGTAGTTAATGACCTTCTCTCTGCTTTGGATAGCGGAAAGATTACAGTCCTCACTCCTCTTGACTTGTCTGCAGCATTTGACACAATAGACCATGATATATTACTTCACCGTCTCCAGCATGTATTTGGCATTCACGATACAGCCTTACTATGGTTCAAGTCCTACCTGGTCAACAGGACACAAATTGTGTCCGCAAATGGAAAACAACTCCAGCCCAGTTGATCTATGTTGTGGTGTTCCACATAGGTCTGTTCTTGGACCTGTTCTCTTCATTCTATACACTCAGCCACTCTCAAGTGTCATAGATCATCATCCAGTGTCTCACCAATTGTATGCTGATGACACCCAAATATACAAATCTGGCCACCCAACTGAAGTTAAAGCTACCATCCAAGGTGTAGAGAGGTGCATTTCCGATGTGGTGTTCCACAGGGGTCTGTTCTTGGACCTGTTCTCTTCATTCTATACACTCAGCCACTCTCAAGTGTCATAGATCATCATCCACCATCTCACCAACTGTATGCTGATGACACCTAAGTATATCAAATCTAGCCACCCAACTGAAGTTGAAGCTACCATCCAAGGTGTAGAGAGGTGCATTTCCGATGTGAAATCATGGATGACATGTAACAAGCTGCAGATGAATGATGATAAAACTGAAGCCATTCTGATTACAACACAAAGACTTTCTCATTCACATCCTTTACCTCAGACAATAAATATCAGCAACACCAACATTAAATTCACACAGTCAGTACGAAACCTAGGTGTTACTCTCGACAGTACTCTCTCATTGCACCAACATGTCATGAACATATGCAAGGCTGCATATCTTGAGCTGAGACGCATCAGCTCCATTCGCAAGTATCTTTCAGTTGATGCCACTAAAACACTTGTGTGTTCCTTAGTACTTTCAAGACTGGACTATTGTAACTCAATTCTGTCTGGTTCGTCTCAATATCTACTCCAGAAACTTCAAAAAGTTCAAAACACAGCTTCTCGTATCATCCTTAGAGTACCACGATCAGAGCACGCCTCCCCCCTGCTCTGTACCCTACACTGGCTATCCATTTGATCCAGAATTAAACACAAAATTTGTTCTCTGTGCTATGTTTCACTGACAGGCTCCAGTCCAACATACCTATCCGACCTCACCCATGTGTACACACCAGCAAGATACTTACGCTCCTCTTCTGACACTCATATTCTCATTATTCCCACTATGAAAATGAAATCATATGGACAACATTCTTTTGCATACCAGGGCCCAGCAACGTGGGACAAATTGCCCATTGAACTTAGACACAAAGACACGGTGATCTCATTCAAGAGAGCTCTTGAAACTCACCTGTTTCAACTGCAAGAACAGACTTAAAGACCTAATAATGTTTCCTTACCTTAAATATTTACAGCATGTTTTCTGTTTTCTAATTTCGTGGTGTTTGTTTTTATTTTTGTAATCATATCATTATATATGTTTTTTAAGTGTTGTCAAATGTTGTAAAGCACTTAGAGCTTCTAAAGATCAGGCGCTGTACAAAGTCCTCATTATTATTATTACAGTGTGACCCCACTATAATGCGCTCCATTATAACACGAATTTGGATATAACACGGTTGTGGCATGGCTCCCGAAATTTCATTTACCTTATTACCGGTATTTTTCTCGTAAACAAAAAAAAAAATTTTAAGTACAAAAAGTAAATTACATAAAGTTTTGTTATCATTTTGGAAAAGAGATTGCTTATAAATTTGAATATAAGATGTTTGTGGCGTGGCTCCTGAAATATCATATACATGTATTATTCTCGTACACGGAAAACATTTCTTCTTGAAAGTGCAAAAAATAACGTGTAGAAAGTTTATTATCATTTTGGGGAGGAAATCACGTATGGATTCTAATATAAAACGATCATGGCGTGGCTCTCGAAATTTCATTTACCTTATTACCAGTATTTTTCTTGTAAACAAAAAAAATATTTAAGTACGAAAAGTAAATTACATAAAGTTTTGTTATCATTTTGGAAAAGAGATTGCTTATAAATTTGAATATAAGATGTTTGTGGCGTGGCTCCCGAAATATCATATACATGTATTATTCTCGTACACAGAAAACATTTCTTCTTAAAAGCGCAAAAAATAACATGTAGAAAGTTTATTATCATTTTGGGGAGGAAATCACGTATGGATTTTAATGTAAAACGATCGTGGCATGGCTCCTAAAATTTTTAAATTTAACAAATTTCTTACGGTTTTGTGCCAAAATAAACATCAGAAATATGAGTATCTGAACCCATGGCTGAGCCTTTTGAGAACTTTGATCTTTGTTTATTGTTGAAAGATGACAGCTCATAAGTGTTAATGTTATTATTACTGGTCCATGAGCAATGAAGCCATCAAGTCTACTTTGTGTTTGTCTCTAATGCATTCCCTATACAATCGTTGCTCAAACAATATCCGACATATGTTCTATAAACTGCATTCACAACTAAGCAGCAAACAATGCAGCGGTTGATAAAAGATTCTCACCTGAATTTATAAATCAATTAATTTAAGTACATTGCTCATCATCAAAGTCAATTGCCAGGCTGAACTTGTTCAAATTATGGGTCAACGATTTATAAAACATCAAACAGACGCAAGCCGCCAACATGTGCACGTGGCTTGGCGGTGTTGTTTTATGCAATCAGTTGACCAGTGAATAATGTCGTCCATTCCCTACAAATATAACCCCCTTGTTTATTGGTGTAGTAAGAAAGCAGCTGAAAATTACAGAGTTTTTCAAACAATAATAAAGTATTACAAATCACAGATGAGAAAATTTAGTAGTATGAAATTTGTACAGACACCGTTATTTAACCTTCGGATGTACTGTTTCATCATTCGTTACATACTATTTGCTATTTATTTTTTTCCCATTGAATTCAGTCGCATACCGATCTGTGACAAAATTACTGAATATTTTAAATATGTGTGCGGGTATTTTCGATGGAAATATTTGTATTGTGGATTCAATGTATATGATGAGATTGACGGGTGAGTACACGGTGTTGATACTCTATTCATGCTATAGATTAGATATGTATATATAAACTATACACGTGTATGCACCAATGCGTGGTTCTCTGAATAAAGTAATATATTATATATGCAATCTGTTATCACTGCATGTGTTTTTCTCATTTAATATACATTGATTTAAAATGGTAACTGTGCCAATGAAGCACATGTTTTTGCACCCGCTTTTATTACTCCCCCACCCCCCATCCCCCAATAACCCTGCAAATTTGTTGGTACTGTACATGGTTGCTTATAACACGGTTCGGTTCATAATATGGTCGGGTTTTATGGCTCCCAACTACCGTGTTATAGCGGGGTCACACTGTATTATTATTATTATTATTATATATACTAAGCAAATGGAAAAAGAAATAAATTCTATCTCAATTCTGCAATTATTTGATGTTGCCACACAATAACAAATGGGCATTTGTTTGGTCCTTTAAAAAGGGACTTTAGTGGTGCCTTCAATAACACATGTACCTTCATCAAAGCAAACCAAAGACCTTTGATCAAAGGAAGTCAGCAACAAACTTAAATAAAAGAATTTTTTCATTTTTCACTGTGATTGGAACATATTTCATGTGCCATGAAAGTTTCCTGTTTGGAACAAAAAAGTTCATGCTTACGACCTCTACCAATGGTGGTGTAAAACCCAAACTAGAGTTCCAGTATTTGGAAACAACTGATATCTGACCATCAAATTAAATAAAGATGGACATCTCGCAAGAATGTTTGTTAAACTTTTTAATTTGCTCACAGGTTTTCATTTCCCTATGAATAGCCTCATCCCCTTGGTAGCCTCAGCATCATGGTAGTTGTCTCTGGTTGACCAAAATCAAGGCCAATTAAGTACATATGCATGTAGCATATAAACAACTATACAACCACGTGCTACTAGGATAATGAATATCAGTGTGAATTGTTTCATGAAACGTGTTTGTTGACATTGAGATATAGATCCAATGAGGACTACCATTTTTTTATATATGTACGGGTTAGTTCTATATTCTAACGGGATTTTGACTGATAAATGAATTTTCTGACGTGATCTAATACTTGAATTCATGGATTTTTCATATGCATGTACATTATTTAACACATTGTGGAGTGTACTACACAAATGTAAGTTGTCAATATACAAGTGCATTTTACTCTAGCTGTCATCATTTAATCAAAATTTCCGTTGTTTTTTTATTTTCTGTGTACATTCTTGTCACTGACAACAGGTCACCTCAAAACTTTCACTTCTATGCGAAATTTCAATTATTTTCAGCCACCCCCACTTATCTAAACATCTGCATATGTCGACAATATTACCTTGGTCCAGAGGGTGTTAAGATAAACAGAGAGTACTGTATTATGAAAATGCCAACGGTTTTTGAAAATTGGCGACAAAATATTGAAGTTGGCTATTTTTGGTTGACAACGTTTTTAATGCCAGTGCCAACCCCGTAAACCTTGCATGTACAAGAAAATATTAAGACACAATCCAGACATGAAGGTTTGCCATTTGACTGATCTGGCCAGATGACTGACCCAACCAAACTGCAAGGCATGATATGAAGGTTTGCAATATGACTTGTATGACTGGCTGGACTGCAGGATATATATTACCCTTCATACACCGCGCTGACTGTCGATCAGCCGTTCCACCTGTATGAATGTGCTGTGTAGGATTACAGTGGTCATGAGTCCAGTATCTGATGCAGGCAAGCAGGTCTCCTGGTCAGCCATCCTCATCTTATGACAACTATGGTGTTTGCTGCAGAACAGATCATGTGTATTCTGCTACTTAGAATTAATAAACATAGTGAGGAGATACATCTATTCCCAAGGTATCAGTTACCCATATTTCATGCTTCAGTAACTGTATTGAAATTTTGCATTTTAATATCGTTTCTTGGGTGCTGTGTGAATCAAAAAACTTGATAATAGGTTGTTTCTTTGTTATTAGTACACCAGTACAACCACAGATGATAACTATGACCTACATTTATCTATTAGTAGCCTAGGTTAAGCATCTGAGATTAGCTCACTAGCACATAGATTTTTCCATGCTGTATAAATCCTAGCCTACACAAACTGCCCTTTCTGACCATTACAGTTGGAAGTAGGAGTAAATATGAATATTCAAAGGTAAAATTTCATATTAATGATGGTACATAATATATAATGATAGGTTGCCCTAAACAGGTTGACTGTATTGTATATATGAACAACTATATGAATTAGATGAGGGCACTGGGTGCATTTCATGTGATTCCTCAGCTGTATTGTCTAATCACGGTAATTATTGATGCTTGAAGTGTTTATGGGAATGGTCTTAATGACTTTCACTGTAAGGTTACTCAAAGCCTATGACTTTCACAATGTAAATCAAGCATCTGTGACTTTCACAATGTAAATCAAGCATCTGTGACTTTCACAATGTAAATCAAGCATCTGTGACTTTCACAATGTAAAATCAAGCTTCTGTGACTTTCACAATGTAAAATCAAACTTCTAAGGGTGGACAATAATAATAGCTTTAGGAACAAATTTTAACAACAATGATTAAAATAAAATAGAAAACAAAATAAATGTTTATTATGGTACTTGAGACTACTTAAAGCTTTATAGTGGTGAGCATTGCAATCTTTTATTACACTTTGGTTTAATTGTAGGTATTGAACTTGGGATCCATAGACAACTTGCGAGTTCAGGTGAATCATGAAGCATACTTTGATTTCCCAGATGAAGAGGTAAGGAACACTCAAAATATTTGTTTTTATATATATATATATATATATATATATATATATATATATATATATATATATATATATATATATATATAGGATATCACAAATGTATTTTATCAGATTATCTTTGTTTATCCATTAAACTACCAAATATTCACATTAATGAAGTATTATTCAAAGGTGACCAGGTGTAGTTTAGAAATTTATTTGTTCTTTATTGGATAATGAAGAGAGGTACAGTATTTCTGCCAAAGCTTGTTTGGTCAGAATTTGTTTCTTTTTCAAATACGTTACCAAGTCATAATACCTTAGGAGAATTTTTGCCCTCTCACAAATCCAGTACTCCAAGACTAAAACTTTATAGCACAACAGCTAAAAGTTATCTTCCCACTTCGGTGGCATTTAGTTGAGTGATCTCCCCTTGATGCAGAGATTGGCACTAGATCCATGAGTGCTTAGGTTACTACTTCTGCTCATGCAGAGTACTATACTGTCTACAAACAAAGTGGCCTTGCAGTCTAGTGGCCTTTTCTACAGGTAGCCTTTATTATTATTGATATTTTAGTGTCCACTTCATAAGTAAGACTATGTGTAAACATTGTGTAGCTTACCCTGGTTGCCAATATACAAATACTTGTCTGATTCACATATTATGGCAAGATTGTCGATGAGCTGTAGTATTAGGGGTACTAAAGGGAAAGTCACAGACGCACACCTTGATGAATGAAGATGTCATCAGTTTGCATGCTAAGGTCACAGAAGAGAATGACTGGCTTCCCCATTTGTATTGCTCTCCACACGATTCATCAAAACCAGTAAGTGATCTATGCTATCACGGTCATCAACAGCTCAGACTCCTCCCTTTCCATCATATCAGGATAAACCATTTCTTGGTAAAACCAGTGGGCCATTTACACCCAATTACATTTATCATCTGCCATTGAATGAGATAAGATCAAAACAGATCAACTCAGTTACTATCTTGCAATTCATATGTACAGACAAGCTATGTGGATTAATATCACATACCCCATCCCATATAATGAATTGGACATCATGCCAACTATAATGGCCCATTCTGCCATGACCAGACTGTCATATGGCTCTGATTGCAGTGGGTCAATACCACAGATGATCATCCATGTCCAGCTGCCAGATGGATATCTTTTTTGTCTAGCTTGCCGAACCCATGTAATACAGGAACTCTCATAGATCAGACTAGCCTGCATGTTCTCAAGCCTTTCCCACTCAGAGGTAGCCTTTACTTAGTGAACTTTTCGAGGTTATTGTATCTCACCACCACATTTGATATACATAAACCACCCTCAGCTCACTCCATGGTCAAGATTAAAGCCAGCCTACTCAGATATTATCTTTATTATCTTGCACCGCAGTATTGACAAGTTTGGAGGATCAAATAACCCCAAACCCATCCCAGAATAATTAACAATACAATGTCATATAAGATCATATGGCATTGTTTCATCAAAACTGGTCTCAGCCATACATATCAGATTGAAACAGGTCACTACCATAGTAGAAAAGAAACAGAAGGTCTTTGTTTCAGCTTTATGAACCGGTTCTGTGGATCAAATATCCCTAATTCATCTCAACACAAATAATGGCACAATATCATGAAAGATAACATGGCACTGTTCCATCAAAACCAGACTCAGCAATGTGTCTTAGATCACAACCAGTCACTACCAGAATCGATCTTAAACCAAAAGACATAAGTTCTTTGTGCAGTTTGCCTACTCCACACCACAAGGCATTTTCATGAATCATCCATAGATTACTCGTTGCACTTGGTGCCCAGCTTAGTGTCCTATTACACACAGGATATGGAGTCACTGCATTCTCATGCCCTTGTTACTCAATGGGTACACTCGCTTAGTGACCAGATCCCAATCAGGACATTCAGTTGGAATGATCAGCTGCTCCTTTAGACAATCTTCTCCAGTTTCATCTCAGATTGCACAGGAGGCATCAGCATTAACATGTTTACCTAGACACAACAAAATATGCTCCATTGTCTTTGCTTCATCTCAGTACAAGAGATGACTTTCTTCTGAGTATAAATCGAGGAAGTCTTTCACTTGTGTTACGTGTAGGCTCATACAATAATAACAAGAGAAAAGAGTGAAGAAAACAAGCTTTGTATATTTTAACAAAATAATTTATTTCCCTAGAAAACAATGTAAAAATTGGAAAATAGGACTTACGGTTTGTGAATATAATCAAAAATTTTGTCCTAAGAATGAAAAATACAAGTCCTATCTTTAAATAGTTCTATTAGAATCCAGGTTCGAATCTCAACGACGTTCCAATATGGAAGGCGATGATGTCAGATGTGGTCCATGTACAAATAGCAACAATTCCTCAATTGATTCACAGTTTATGTTTCCGAATAATTCCAGAATAAATTTTCTCTGAATTTCTTTCTCCCAGAATTTATAAAACAGTACACTCGATTGGTTTTCTAGAGAATAAATTATTAAATTCCAGAAACAAATGAACTTCAAAAACAATCTGGTTTCAACAATAAAATACCTATCCAGCCTTCAAGGTTTCCGAAATACAACTGACTGATGAGCGCCCAGAAAGGGTTATATATTCACCCTAATTATCATCCCGTTCTCGCGAGATAGATTACATGGTCTTTCCGAAATACAACTGACTGATGAGCACCCAGAAAGGGTTATATATTCACCCTAATTATCATCCCATTCTCGCGAGATACATTACATGGTCTCTTAACACTCAAATAACGCAATAGCAAAAATGCAATTTGTCACGTAGGAAGAACCCCTATCTACTCTAACTCTGAAATAAATTTAAAACTAAAACATTGTTTATTCTGACTAGACGAAATGACCTTGATAATAGCCAATCATTTTTGTGTAGCGCTTACACTACCACGGACCAAGGTGAACTAAAAATATTGTTCATGTAACACCTTTTACGTCTTAGATAAACAACATTACTAATAAGAAAATATCGAATTGCTGAGAAAGAATTTTGAATCCCATGAAAATAATCATTACAATAAAATCTAATGAAACAAAAATAAAATAAAAAAGAATTTTAAAACTAACACACAAGCAATTTAATTACATGTATGTAACACTTGTTGTCACCAAGGTTTCACTCTCATCCTTTTCTGTCAACAGCTTGGTCCAAAGTTCCAGCATTTGTTGACATGGTAGTACATATCTTAAGACCCCTTACCAGCATAAAGAATAGGACAAAGTTATGGAGGATACAATGGCCCTGTTTCATCACTATCAGATACTGCCTTATGAGGTCAGTAATGAAGCTGATCCAGTCTATTATAGGCCACCTTAATTTGATAACATCTTTATGCCATCTCAACATCAGTGCACTGGTACTCTTAAGGCTCAGTCTACCCATAGTGTCACAATACACTCAGCTCACTCCATGGCCTGTTGTGCCACAGAATTCAGTTAATATTGGCACTTCTCAGGGGAAACATGTCCTGAAGATTCATTACAAGTTGAAAGCCAGCGTTCTCAAGAATCAATGTGGCACCTAGCTCCCATTTCCTCAGCTTGATATGTCCTTCGTGAATCACTTAGCTCCCATTTCCTTCATGTGGTGTGTCCTAGAGAAAGGCACATAGTTCCCATTTTCTCACCTTGATCTATACTTGGGAAAGGCACTTAGGTCCCATATCCTCAGCTTGGTGTGTCCTAGATAAAGGGACTTAGCTACCATTTCCTCAGCTTAATGTGTCCTTGGTAAGGCAGTTAGCTGCCATATTCTCAGCTTGGTGTGTCCTAGAGAAAGGCAGTTGGCTCCCATGTGACTGTGACTGAAAAAACATGGTTCCTGCACAGTAGCTTTAATTCTGCATGACAGTCTTGGCAAATGTGGATGGCTTGCACTTGGTGAAAGGAAGAAACCTATTGGTTTTGAGGTCAAAAGGTCAAGTCACTGAATAGAAAAGTTGTTTCTGCACAAATACTTCAGTTCTTGACCATGTGCTGTCAGCAAAGTTTGTGGTTGACTTACACTTTGGGAAAGGAAAAAGCTTACTAATTTTAGGATTTAAAGGGCATGGTCACGGTCACATTAAAAGAAGAATGTTTTTGATAGTAGCTTCAGGTGTAGATCACATAACATATCCAGAGTTTGTGGAAGTCTTGCACATAAGGTAAGAAAGAGGTCAAAGGGTAAATGGTCATAGTCATTGTTAAACAAAGTTTAATTGCTCTTATGCAGTAACTTTTATTCCAGAGTAAGTTCCTTGACCAAAATACTGTAAGAAAGAAACATTTAGATTTTGTTGTTGTTGTTGTGGGGCTTAACGCCATTTTTCAGCACATGATAGGCTATACATGGCGGCCAGTATTAATGGTGGAGGAAGAAACCGGGAAATCCGCGGAAAGAA
The DNA here is from genome assembly GCA_016617855.1 of Megalonaias nervosa. NCBI lineage: Eukaryota > Metazoa > Mollusca > Bivalvia > Unionida > Unionidae > Megalonaias > Megalonaias nervosa. The sequence continues at coordinate 89,034 of JAECUM010092867.1, read as the reverse complement.
CCACCGACCCACGAGAAGCTACTGGCAAGCTTTCTCACATATCTACATTTGCCGAATCTTAGACTCAAACCCACACAGACAGAGGTGAGATGGCAGTGATCCATAACGGAGAGCGCTTTAGATCACTCGGCCACTCGGGGCCCCATTAGGTTTTGGAGTCTAAGGATAAGAAAAGGTGAATATGATATTAAGTCTAATAAAAAAAATGATGGTGTCTGCATACCTTGACTAAAATATGCCCTACTGTTGGATTATTAGATAGAGAGCATGCATAACCAGTCACAGTACTCTTCATCCCTCATTGATTGCACCATTTTTACATGTCCTCATAGGATATTATATAGTCAAGAGTAATTATGTCAAACAAGATTAATTTTGGCATCAGTAGAGAATATTGCTGGTTGTCCCCACTATTTCCCTGTGTCTGATGTCACGGAATTATATATATTTTATCGTTTATTTATTATTTGGAATAAATACATGTACTCAGATTTCATTTGTTTTGTGCAGCGTTAACTGAGGGTGGTTTATGTATATCGTATATTATTTCGAAATGGTGAGTTTGGTTCACCCTAAGCAAAGTGCTTATGATGGGAGAACCAATATACCTTGAGTGCAGAGACAGTGTATGGCTACATTGCCTGCATATAAATTACCTCATCGTAGAGTAAAACATAACATTACGAAGAGTCTTGTCAGTGAGCAGTCCACATTATGACGCACAATCTCCAGCTGTAGAGGTATGTGAGTTAAATATTATTTTTCTATTTGTATTATAGGATATGATTGTTTTACTATCACATTTATCTTGTAATTTAGGTAATTCTGACGTGTCGTATAATGCAATGTTATAGTCAGTTTTCTAGTTTACCTGTATGTAACTTAACAGAACGACGATTATATTTGCAATAATGTTGTATTTATTAAGAGAAGGTGTTACATTAAGTACTATAAGATTCTTGTCAGACAAGGTTCACTTCTGAACCTGATTATCACCTTGCACAGTAATCCCATTAATATAATTTGTATAAAATCAACTCAAGTTTATAGTACATGACATCATTACAGGCTGTTATACATGACCATGTCATTTGTAGTACAGTAGTCCCCCTCTTATACAGCCACCCCTTCTGCACCAGGAAAGTGGCCTTATAAGACGGGTGGCCTTTCCAGAGGGGGACTAATTTTTTGTGAGAAGTATATGTATTGTACATAGTAAGAAAGCTACATTCTTAAAAGCATTTAATATCTTCATTTAATATCTTCACTTAAAAGTAACATTAATTATTAAAAGGTTCTTCTTCATATAATAATAGACTTGTTTCAACTGAATATGCATTAATAGTTCTTATTTTTGGTGTAAGCGTGTTATGCGAGCGGGCATTGTTGTCATGCACATTGCAAAACCTTTCAAGAACGACATTTAAATCTTGGTACATACATAATTCTCTTTCCATTTGCTCCATTTTCCCACTGCTGCTGAATAACCTCCATGTCAGTTACGATGTCGTTTATTCAAGTCTTTTCAACTTAAAATTGTTTTATTCAAGTCTTTTCTACCTAAAATTGTTCGGCAAGTCCCCCCTCCCCACCGCACCCGATGTCATAGAGTAGAATAACCAACTTTTTTCTAAAATAATCATCTTCGTGTACGTGATGACATGTTAATGTTTGGTAACGATTTATTCGAATGTTGCTAACTGTATGCAATTTAATTATGCAGACGAAACTTTTGTAGAGCGGACAAAATGCCTTCTTCGTAAAGGAAGCAATAAATGTGTTGTCACGTGATTTTTCGGTCTTTGTATGGTATCCTGTTTTGTTCAAGGTTAATTTCTGTGTGTGGGCCTGTGTCTGCACAAAATCTATTTTTAGCCTATGCTGACCCTGTTATGATCTTGACAATTACGTCCGGTTGTAATCATCAATGTTGCCAACTACAAGACTGATAAACAATTTTTCTGCATTTAAACAAAATGTTATGTGTTTTTAAAGGCAGCGATCTTGTCACATGATTCATTAGTCGCAGTCTGGTACCCTGTTGTTTTTACATTTCTTTACACTAAAAGAGAGAAGCCAAAACGGCTTCGATATGTATGCAGATTTAACCTGAACAATAGTACCTCGCGGCAGTTAGGATTTGTAAACTTGGCAATTCTTTTCAGTAGTAATAGCCACTAATTATGAAAGTGAACAAGCTCAACATCTTACTAAGGGAAGCCATAAAGGCTATCAAACCATTTTCCCGCTGACTTGTGTATTGTACATCAATACCGCCACTTCTCAGCTGTTACTACTGTTTAACAATTGTAATCTTAACAATTATCAGAGTGACTAAACTGGACATTTCATGATAACACAGCAGTAAGGCTAATCGGATTACGTGTACTTACCTTTTTGTATGGAATAAAATTTGAGTCTTACTCGGCTTTATGGGATAAATGTGGCTTCTTGTGAGGGGTAAATGATGTAATATTAACCTTGGTGGTACATATACTTTAGTCAACACTTCTGTCAGTAACGAAAACCTGACAGCGGGAAACAGAAATCGGATTACTTAACACACGTTATGAATAAAATACTTTTTCTGGATACACATTACAAAATGAAATGTGGCTGCTTGTGAGGGGTAAATTTGATATTTTTGCACTAATATGCTGGCTGCTGGTCGCGTTAGTGGGGTGGCCTTTCGTGAGGGGTACTTTTGAACACAAACTCGTCGGTGCCGACAGATTTTGGCCATAAGGAGCGGGTGGCCGCTGGTCAGCGGGGCCGTTCAAGAGGGGGACTACTGTACACAGATTTGGATATTATATTTTCAGCTGACTGATTTGTGATTGATTGAATGATGACTGGTGAATGCTGAGTGTAGTGCTGAAGGAGTGAAGGAAGAATAGAGTGACAGTTATGCTGTATCTCCGTATATGCACCGTATTGTAAGTGTTGTTTTGCCATGGTGCTAATTTGGGTTGTGTTATACCCAATGTGCTGATGTCACTGGGTGACGTTGGCCTGGAAGAAGATAAAGATGATCACGTGGTGAAGAACCAAGGCTTCTGGACCAACAGGTCTGCAAAGAACAAGAGATTCTACGGATCTTTAGGCAGACCAGGAGGGGCAGACCATTCATGGTGGCTCCTCAGCCATTTGACAGAGCATTGGGGCTGAGAAGACCTTTTGGATTTGTGTGCAACTCTGCAAGATATATGTCCCAATGTTTCGTATCATATTTCACTATTTGAGTGAAAACTTGTCATATTTCACCATTAGGTTGGTCATTATATCAGATTTCTAGAAATGATGTCATTGAAAGATTTGGTGGAATTGGGGAAACAGTTTGGTTACAGGGGGAGTCCCGTAGAAAATTTATTCAGGAAGAACAGGCTCGGGAAAGGGATCAGAGAGAAATAGAAAGGGAAGCCAAGATAGAGTTGATAGAATTAGAAAAGACAGCCGAAAAGGAGAAATTAGAGATAGAGTGACAGTTCGAGCAGGAAAGAAGGGAAGCAGAGGAAAGAAAAATGGCATTTAAGAAGGAACAGATAGAATTAGAAAAGCATGCCGATAGAGAAAGAAGATAGAGTTAGAAAAACAGGCTGAGAAAGAAAAGATAGGATGGGAAAGGGAAGCAGAGAGGGAGAAGATAGAATTAGAGAAGGGGAAGATAGAGTTAGAAAAGCAAGCAAAGAGGGAGAAGATAGAACTGCTAAAAGAAGTAGAGGATAGGAAATTAGAAAGGGAGAAACAAATGAGGTTTGAAGTTTTGGAGCTTGAAGATAGAAATAGAAGGAGCATATATGAAATTCTGAGCTATTGCAAGGTTAAAGGGAGGGTGAACATATTCTAAACTGAGAGGTCCAAAATTGTCCCTATTTGAGGACGACAAGGATAACATGGATAACTATCTAAACAGATTTGAAAGGTACGCCACCATCCAGAAGTGGAAAAAAATGATTGGTAGCTTCATCTTAGAGCATTGCTAAAGGGTAAAGCATTAGATGCATATTCCTGTTTACCCATGGTAGATTCGTTAAACTACCTTGCATTGAAGGAGGCACTTCTGAAGAGCTACGAGCTAACCGAGCAAGGGTTTCACAAGAAGTTTAAGTACAGAAAACCCGAGAGGGACAAGACATTATTGTTTACGCATTATCATTTTTTTCCATTGTTTGTGTGGAATCACTTTTAAGCATTAATCATTATATCTTTTTACTATTTAAGTTTTTTCTTGCATATCAGTACTCATTTCATTTAAATCACAATATTATCTGGTTCATGCATAATTTGTTAAATATCCAGTATTTGGATTTTGTGGTGCACGAATCAAACAGTCTTTTTCATTGAATCATTCATTAACAAACATTGTATTTTTGTTACCATCAGAAGTGTTCCTTGTTATAATCCGATCTTCTTTTTGGACAAAATCACAGATTTTTTTTTTATGTATATGTATGTAAATACAATCAACTGGACACAGTTTGTTGGGGAGTCATGTTGACTTAGTTAATAGAGCCTTGTTATTCAAGGGTCATGGGTTTGACACCTGACCAGGCAGTCTTGGATTGGCTGTCTCGGTGTGTCCTTGGGAAAGGCACTATGCTCCCATTTCCTTGGCATGATATAGACCAGGCATGTGCAACCTACAGGCCAAGTTTTATCCACTTATTTATATCATAGAATGTGGCTATAATATTTATATCATAGAATGTTGCAATAAAAATGGCTTATCCTGTCTGCACCCTGGAATAAGTTACACATGCTTAATATAACCAATAAATGAGTAAAAAGCACCTTTAAAACATATCAGCAACAATTCACTTCAAATGTTGTTGAGAAAAACAGAATAGAATGTGATATGAAGGAACCTAATTCTTATAATTGTATTAGTTATAGTCCCTTTGGGTAATGTTAAATGAGAAAAAAAATATATGAAGAGTTAATTTAAAGTTACTCTTGTGAAAAAGAAGTTTGTCATTGTTCTGGTATAGTTGTTGAAAATACATGTAAGAAGTTTGTATTAAAAAAACCCCACTGAAATAAATGACATAATTGTGAAAATAGCATCAAAGTTTAAAAATTTATGAAAGCAAGATCGGAACAGTAGGGTTAATGTGCAATATTATAGTACAACGGGAATAAATTTGATAGCATAGCACTGTATGTTCATATATACTTGTTGTAATTACATATTTTGTTTTCTAATAATTACATAGATTTGTCTTTAATCAGCATAAATTCTGGGTTCCTTTTAAGCATAACGGCACACAATTTTACATTGCACTCAACGCATTCTACATGACTTTACCACATGTTATGACACATTCAGTCACAAAATACTTGACGTTGCTAGAATTTATGCCACAGTCCATCACATAATATTTGACTTTGCTAGATCATCTTTCCCCTGATGGTGCAAAACTAAGATCAAAAATAGGAGTAATAGTGAGTAAAAAAAACGAGCCTTGATATCATAGCTGGGGGTCAGATTAAAAATTTGAGCATTTCTGTTGCACAAATGAGGGTAAGAGAAATGCTGCTGTGTGATTTAACACAGTCCATCACAAAATACTTGACTTTGCTAGAATTTATGCCACAGTCCATCACAAAATACTTGACTTTGCTAGAATTTATGCCACAGTCCATCACAAAATACTTGACTTTGCTAGAATTTATGCCACAGTCCATCACAAAATACTTGACTTTGCTAGAATTTATGCCACAGTCCATCACAAAATACGTGACTTTGCTAGAATTTATGCCACAGTCCATCACATGACCTTATTAGATATTATACCATAGTCACAGAATACATTAGATTATATGATGATACTTGTAAATGAGAAATGTTGTTGAATAATTTTTGTATTTGGCATTCACAGGTGGCATGTATTAGAAAGCTGCGACAGTATGTTGGAAAGGTAGACTGGTTGCTTGGGCTTAAGATTTGGCAGCAATTCTGTCACTTTGATCACCCTGTCCTAGTACCAGTCACCATACCAGCTGACCTAGGAGAACCAGTTTTAACTGACTATGCCTCAAAAACTAAAGGGAAAAATGAACCGAAGAGGAAGAAGCAATGCACACACAAGAAGAAAAAGTCAGATGGGATGGAGGCTGAAGTATGCATTGAAAAAGGTATCACTTTCAGTGATGATGCTTGAGATGTGTACACACAGTTAAGGATTTAATTTTCTAGTAGCACATTCAATGCACATTCTATACACTTTATGTGCTGTTATGGTAGAGTGTCATTAAAATTTCAGGTTGTCATTATGATAAAACTTGCTTTATTAGTTTCCATCATGTTTTCACTCCTAACTTTGTCTTTTCCTAGGAATATGCATGTATTTATCATATATTTATGTGTGTGTTGATCATACAGTTGGCTGTTAGGGAACAGGTACTGTAATGAATGTGAGTCTCAAGACAATTTAAAAGTTGGTACACCCTTGATTATTTTAAAAACCAGTTTCATCATGGTCTATCAAATTGGGACATGATATCATAGTAAATTGTTTCATGCACTATAAGTCTTGGGATGCAAGTATATTTTGAACTCTCCTGGACCAGGAAGAATTTGTATCATAGTCTTGCATTCATTATCCATCCATCTATTAGCACAAGTTTTTTTTATTGCTACTTCTCCTAAGCTACTTGGAGGATTGCTATGAAACTTCACACACATATTCATCCTGTGGACAGGTTGGTCCCCAATGGTTCTGCTCAGACATCCAGGCACCAAACCATCCATCTTGAAAATCGTGTTATTGCTACTCCTCCAGAATGAATGGTCATATCAGCATCAAGTTTCCATGGAAAGATTTCTTGTGATGTCTAGTTCGTTCTCATTGAAAATAATACTTATCTGATTTCCAATATGAGAGACACTCCAGTCTCATTGAAAATCTTGTAATTGCTACTTTTCCTAACTGGAAAGTCATCTTGATGTAGAATTTTCTCCTGAATTCTAGTCTATATGTCTAGTTGGAGTTAAATGAAAGTGGTACTGATCTGGTGTCCAATATGTCTACCACAGTGGCTACCTTGAAAATCTTGTTGCTGCTACTCTTCCTGCATGGAGGGCCATGTCATCATGAGGTTTCATAAAAAGACTTATGATGTCTAATTGGTTTAAATAAAAATTTTGCTGTTTAGACATCCAGTATAGCCACCACAGTGTCCATCTTGAAACTATTACTAGTTCTCCAGAATGATCATATCAGTTGGGGTTTTCATTGAAAGATTTCTTGTGATGTCTGGTTGGTCATAGATGAAAATAGTGCCAGTCTGACCAGTAATATGGCCTGCACATTGGTCATCTGGAAAATCTTGGTACTACTTCTCCTGGATGGTTGGTCCTATTGACATTTTGCTTTCACCTGAAGATACCTTATGATGTCTTGTTGGTCCAAAATGGAAATATTGCTGATTTGAGAACCAATATGGCCACCATTACAGCCATCTTGAAAATTTTGTTATTCTTACTTCTGCAAAATATAAACCCTGGTGGCTATCTTTAAAATATTATTTCTACTCTTCCCAAATAGATAGTGATATCAACATGGAGTTTTCACCAATAGACTTATGATACCTAGTTGGTTCAGAATGAAAATAATGCTAATTGTATGTCAAGTTTGGCTGCCAGTGTGGATGTCATGAAAATATTGCTGTTAATAATCTCTCTGCATGGATGGCCATATTGACATGGGTTTTTCACCAAAAGACTTTTAATAATATCAGCTTGGCCTTGAATGAATATGGTGTCAATCTGACATTCAGTATATCAATCACATAAGCCAATTTGAAAATCTTGTTATTGCTGAAGAATATCAGAGACCAGCACTTGAGTTAAAGGGAAGAAATGGTCTTATTTTGAAATCCTGGAAATTCTTTCCAGTAGAGTCTCAGTACATTCAGGGGACTCTTCTTCTGTTTGTGGAGTGGCATATTTTATGGATTGCAGATTTATTTGGGTTTTTTTAAAAAAAGATTTAATTGTTAGGGATTTCCCAAGTCGCTCTGCAACAGGGCGACATTATTTCATGTTATTATGCCTCCCAGGAGAAAGAGCAATGTGAACTCATCTTTCTGTCCTTGTATCCACGTGAGTTTGATAAAGAACATGCAAGTATAGTAACCCTTCCCTTTGGGTCCCCTCTCAACCATTGGTAAAGGCAGCAGAGGAGGAAGAGAGCCAGTCTTCTGATAAAGCAGAAAACAAGGTTTATCAGCTCTTACCCAGTAACCTGTGTTCCATACCTTCAGATTCTGGTGACTAAAATTCTTTCCATTTTAGAAAATCTTTCTAGGGCAAATTCTTGACCAGATATCTTGTTGCTCCCTCACTTGGTTATGATTAAGGAACTCTTTCAAAGGTTTATCTAGGGCCAGGACTTTGCTAGACAGTGTAGGGGTTGGTCTGTCCTACCCACCTTGGTAGCTGCTTCTAGCTATAATGTTCATACCCCTTCATGACCCACTAAACTGCCCATGTTAGATGCTGAAGTGTCTCAGGTGGGGGGTTTTCTTTGGGGACCTGATATAAAAGCACACAATGACATTTGTGAATTGAATAATTGATAGATTTTCTTATTTGCAATTGAAAGATGAAAGATACTTCTTGCATCAAATTATGGACTGAAAATAAAGAGCAGAGTAACACGACATTGTTACTTGCTAAAAAAACTGAAGAAGAAATATTTGTATAATATCAGTTTAAACCAGATAAAAACACTACATATATATCACATACTTTTAAACTCAGAGCAGATCATTATTTAATCATATACAAAAAAAGTGTGACTTTTTACAAATGTGTTTCAATTCAGTTCTGTTGATGATAACTTTGATCTTATGAACTCAGTCAAGTCTGTGACTATTGGGAAAATGTGTCTAGCTGGTGTCAAAGTTGTATTTCAATACATGTATTTACTTCAGATTGATTTGATAAATGACGTATGTGGTACTGCTTTTCTTGGCATCTAATTTTATGATCTCATATTCCTTCAATCAGTGATGACACAGAGTTATGTTCTAGTCATCAACATAATTATCCAAAATGCATCGTATCTGCAGATGTGTTAATTGATTTTATTTTGTCACTGTGTGATGAAAACCATCAGCATTAAATGAATAACCTCTGATACTTGCAGGTATTTGAGCCAGTGATTGAAGCTGGGTTTGCAGACTTGCAAAGCAAATATGTTACCACTGCTCTATTATTAAGTCTGTATAGCTTTAGTTTCAGTGTTTCTTGGTAGCATGTTTTTACAAATGTTTTACCTGTCTTTTTTATCTTAATTTTTTTATAACATACACTTCTTGAGTTTTGTATTGGATTTGGTTAGAATTTTGGCTTGTGCAGTGCAAAGATATTTCACAGTTAGCTTTAAAATACAAAGGACTAAAAAAAATGTCTTTTTCTTTTAATTGAAACTGTTGAGATAAGAAGACATGTGGTTTAAAAGCTCAACAACTGCTGTTCAATAATCGCATTTCCATTTGACAAGTACTTTCAATGTAAAAATCCAACCACTGTAAACAGTTTCATTGAAGTCCTCTATAAATTGAGTAACTGTGAGAACTGTGAAGAAACCACCAATGGTGGATCAGCAGACACATACATCTATCCTGCACACATATCAGAAAATGAAATTAAAGCCAGGAACATATTCATTCAGAATGAGAGCGTTACTATTTCTCCAGACACTACCACCACCACCATCCTAGATTACAACGACTGGGTTACTAGAAGGTCTCAAAGCTTTCAGTAAACCTTTTTTATTGACAGTCCTGTACTTTAGTCTTCAGAATCTGGAAACTCATGTGGGTCCATATTAGAAGACTAAGTTCCATGGAGGGATAACAGTTATTTCATTAGCAACAAATTAATTTAGCTTTTACAGAATAACAGTATTGTTTGCTGTTGTGATTATTGTGATTATTTTCTTTTATATTAGTTCAGATGCCCTGTTTGAAGAAGTTTTTTATTAATTCAGTTGCTTTTACTGCTAGCTCATGTTACTGCCAACTAAAGGGCATTGTTTCTCCTGTTTAGAATTTCACCAATAGAGAATTGTTTATCATGTTACTGCCAAATAAAGGGGATTACTTAATGTTCTGTTACTGGCAACCAAAGGGCATTGTTTATACTGTTACTACCTTCAAAAGGGGATTGCTTATCCTGTTTGGGGAAAAGATGGTGCTTTCACAGGAATCACAGTTTAAAGGGTCCAGGGCTAGATATTTTAGGTCCACATGAAGCAGAGTCATAGGAAATTTGAAAGGAGGGTCTCAGATTAGTTACTGAGGGTCCAGGATGCATTCACAGAGAGCTTTTGGTCTTCAGATGCAGCTCTTGAAAATGTATCAAATTTACAATAAGTATTTTACAGACCAGATTCATGTTTTGTGTTTTTATGTATCTTTTACACTTAAATCTGGAAACTTTGTGTTTATGCATTTATTTTACACATGTATGTTTACTTTTTGTTCATGTGTATTTTGCATTTAAATCTGGGACATTGTGATTATATGTATATTTTACACTCAAATCTGGATTACTTGCAGATTCAAATGACACTAGAATCAAAATAGAAGTCGAGTCCAGCAGTTTGAAAGCAAAGAAAAATGAAGAAATACTAGGGAATGTCTCCATCGAAACTGATCAGGTAGAGTTGAAGAATTCACTCCCTTGCAAAGCTGGACACCAGATGGAGGTGGGTGATGGAAACTCATCTCTGGACCCATCCATAGGTGACTCTTGCCCAGAAACAAAGAAAAAAATAAATCCTCATGACCCATCAAAGCCAGCATTCAGGGTCACATGCATCAGGAATGGAGAACACTGTTTTGATTCAATGAAGGCAGCAGCAAATTTTGGAGGGGCTATCCATAACTTTTTTGGTTGGAACGTGGACATGAAGAATTACGACATTGAGGTAGTGCTGGTCATAGATGGCCAAGAGTTGTCAGTGTGCATAGCATTGACCAAAGAGAGTCTTCATAAACGAAATCTCACACATTTTGGATCCACAACTCTGCGACCTACAATAGCCTATAATATGCTCAGGTAAGGAAATTGTATATGTTTATATTTTGCTCAGTCAAAGAGATTTGTCAGTTTGACCTTTCATTAAACATTTACACGATGACTGGAGACTAAGAATAGTGTGTGCTTGCATTTTGTATGCTTGGTAATAAGAGTTTTGATTGCTATTATGCCATATACAAACATACAGTTGCCATTATGCCACATGCAAATGTACAATAGCCATTATGCCATATGCAGATATACAGTTGCCATTATGCTGTATACAAACATACAATTGCCATCATGCCATATACAAACTTACAATTACCATTATGCCATATACAAATGTACCATTGTCACTATGCCATATATAAATGTACAAAATTAATTTCGTACATACAGCTGTATGTCAACTATATTAACTTGTACATGGTTCTTGTTTCAGCTTCCACCTGGGCTTTATAATGTGTTACATATCGGCTCGTTTAAAGTAACACAAAGAAAAGAGCGAAGACAACAAGCTTTGTAAATTTTAACAAAAATAATTTATTTCCCTAGAAAACATGGTGAAAAGGTAAAAATATGAAACAAGACTTACGATTTGCGAAGAAGATCCAAAAATTTGTCCTAAAATTGTAAAAACACATAAGTCCTGTGAACAAACAGTTCTAAATTGAAGTCTGAATCTCAATTCCATTCCAAGATGGCGGATGATGACATCAGACGAAGGTTTTACACAAGTGTCCAGAATTTTCACTGTGAATCACAATTTGTACTGTCCTGTTCCAATTTAGAATTAATTTCAGCAAATGTCTTAGTCCAAAGCCAGTTGTGTAGTTCTCCAGGGAAAATAATTATTATTTAAAAGGTAGACGAAATACAGGTATCACCAATAACAAAACACATGTTGTTCTAAAGACGTACGAACGAACAACTCTTTCCAGCACAAAAGAATACCTTCTTCTTAAGGTATTTAGAAACTCTATAAGATGTTACGATGTGACTCTCTAAGATGTTAAAATATGACTCTACAAATATGACTCTAAACTATTTCGCAGGTATCTGACCATTTAAAGCAAACTAATACGTCATTTCATGTACATGCACGAAGAAATCATGCGATTTCGAAATCTTTCCACTGCAGTATAGAATGTCAACAAGTATTATTAGTAATGACCATGGTCACAGCCAATCATTTACATAGCTATTTCCGACTGTTTACTTAATATGACAAAACAGTCATACAAAAATCGTGCTTACACGAGTCACATTTACGTTCTAAATAAACACGATGTTTCTAACAAAATATCAGACCCTGCGAACATAATCATCATCATAATAATAATTATATTTAATGAGATAAAAATGAAATAAAAATGAAATAAAAAGAATTAGAAAGAATTTGAATTTTAACACACATGTCATTTAACTACAGGGTCGTAACAAATGTATTTGTGAATTTTTTTTTATTTTAATTTTTTTAATGGTTGACAGATGCATATTATGTTACATAGTTCATTTCAGGTTCACAATTTTTGTTTTTGTCATGCATATAACTTAATAGTATTTAATGTTATAATTAATTTTTGTATATGTTCCAGTTTTATTTGAAATTTCCCAAAAACTACAGGATCAGTTTTATCCAGAATTGGCACAGAGCATCCTGGCATGAACAACTTAAAATTTTTACAAATGATGCATATTTACCATGAAATATGGCCACCTTTATTAAACAATAGTAAAAACTGGTTAAATTACTTTTTAAAAACCACAAAAGAATTTGTTAAGAAAACATCCTGTCAGGAAGACCTTTCAGTTATGTTCAAATGATGCAGATCAGCCATCAAATATGACTCCATTACTAAAAATAAAAGCTGCTGTTATGAAAAAAATTAGAAAAATGTGACAGAAAATCCTGGAATGAAGACCCTTCAGGAATTTATTAATGCTTCCAATTCAGTATTGGATGATGCCAATGACACAAAAGATATAAAAGCCTGTGAATTAATTCTTCTTAAAAACAACTAAGTAGAATTTAACCAAATTTGATGTAGAGCATACTTGCCAAGAGGGTTTACAGATCATTTATCCATATGATGCTGCTCTGCAATCAGATATGGTTGTTGTTGCAAAAACTAAGGAGCAGATTGCCAGTTCAAGCAAGGGAAGTAACCTGACCCCTTTTCCTTTCTTTTGTTCAAATTTACAGTAAGTTGTATCCATCAAATGCAAATTATGTAAGTAATTAAATAGAGAGTGCATATCTAGCTATCATAAAACATTGGTGTTGTTGACTAATACTAGGAAGGTCTTTCCTCGAAAGAAAAGAACTATGTCATGCAACTGTGGTTCAATTTCGGTAAATTGACGGGGATATTCAGTGCAAAAATGTTTCTTTTAACCAACCAACTCAGTTTTATTTTGGTATGAAACTGGAAGAACACAAAATAAACAAGGTGATAACCTAATGCTCCAAAACATTTATTTCCACTCTGCAATTCCACACATGTATGAATTTGCTTCCATAAGCTAACATACATCACTTTACCTAGTTGAGTGATATCAGGGCCATTTGGGCCTATTATTATTGTTATTATTATTATTATTATTATTATTATTATTCAATAGATCCTGCAACATTACTTATCATGGTACTTATTTTAGGTGAACAGCTTAACTTTATCATCATGATATATTATGTGATCTTGTTACCTGCTTCCAAATGTTTGACCGAAAATATGTTATTTTTTATTTTCAAGACAAGCTACAATATGACAAACTAAAAAAGAAAACACAATATGATCAATAAAACCTGTCAGCAAATTAAATATTTTTATCTTCTTGCAAGTGTAAAGGAGTTTTACAAATCGTGTATATATTCATAATACAAGTTTGTCGTAAGATGCAAGGTATTGAAGTAAAATCCAAAAATAAATTGATATCCCATTACACATAACTTCACTATTATAGCCATTCTTGGTGTGCACAGACATTTCATCAATAAAATATGTGTATGGTCCTTATCTATTTGCCAGTTAGATTAGTCCCATAAATATTTTCGTAAAGATCTAATTGCAAGGTCAGTTTGATTGAACTATAAAGAATTCTGCAGATAATATTGCTGGAAATGGTACAGTATTTGATTTTCAGCTTTAGATTGTAAAAAAAAGTCCATATGTCATTCTGCTTATTTGTCAGTGGATGGACTAATTAAATATTCTCGTGAAAGATCCAATTGTAAGGTCCCTTTTTGAACCCTAAAGACATATTCAGATATCATGTTTATAAATGAGACATATTCAGATATCATGTTTATAAATGAGACATATTCAGATATCATGTTTATAAATGAGACATATTCAGATATCATGTTTATAAATGAGACATATTCAGATATCATGTTTATAAATGAGACAGTATTTGGGTTTTGCTTTAAGACTTCATAAAATAAATTCTCACAGAAGCAACAGTTATGTCCCTTGAACAGTTAGAATGAACACAGAACAAATTGGCATATCCTGATATTGTACCTTGAACAGTTAGAATGAACCGAGAACAAATTGACAATTTTGACTTGTCCTGATATTGTGCCTTGAACAGTTAGAATGAACACAGAATGAATTGGCATATCCTGATATTGTACCCTGAACAGTTAGAATGAACACAACGAATTGGCATATCCTGATATTGTACCCTGAACAGTTAGAATGAACTGAGAACAAATTGACAATTTTGACTTGTCCTGATATTGTTCCTTGAACAGAATGAACACAGAACAAATTGGCATATCCTGATATTGTACCCTGAACAGTTAGAATGAACCGAGAACAAATTGACAATTTTGACTTGTCCTGATATTGTAGCTTGAACAGTTAGAATGAACACAGAATGAACTGACATATCCTGATATTGTACCTTGAGCATTTATTATGAACACAGAACAAATTGACATGTCCTGATATTGTACCTTGAACAGTTAGAATGAACACAGATAGGATGAATTGACACATCCTGTGAATCCCATTTCTTGCTGCAGAAAGCAAAGGTTTCATTGTAGAGTGGGAGACTGGCAGACTACCCCTTCATACTTTCTGGCAAACTTCTGGCCCTTACTAAACCTCTGACAAAGTTTGTGGATGGCTTGCACATTGAATAGTAAAGATACCTAATGAATTTGGGATCAAAAGGTCAAAGGGCAAGGTCCTTGTGACTTAAAGAAGAAATATTATTTGTGTAATCACAACTTTATTTCTAGGGATTCACTTAGGTAAGAAAGATGCCTGTTGAATTTAGGACCTAAGGTTCAATAGTCAAAGTCATATGGGCTCAATGGAAAAAAGTTATTGAACTTTTTCTAGAATAAGTTCCTTGTCCAAAGTTTGTGGATCACTCACACTTAGGGTAAAATAGAAACCTATTGATTTTGGGGTCAAAAGTCAAAGGTCATGATGAATTTAAAAAGAAAATAATTTTCTGCATATTTAGTTTAATTAAAAACCACATACCAAAAGTCAGGACCATTGAGTACCATTGGTAAGTAATCTCCAGAGTTAACCATTCTATACTAGTGCCAATAAGGATGACTGTTAGATATGGCACGGGTGTATAATGTACTGATTACAGTACTCTTGATGTGTTGAAAGATTTTTGTTTGATAAAAGGACAAGCAAACAAACATGTTTGTGACATTGGGTTCTGAAGAATATTTGCTGTTACAATGTTAGATATTTCTAAAATGTTTTTATGACCAGAAGATTAGATGTCAATAAAAGTATGTTCATTTTCTCTTCATATTCTGTAGCACTTTTTATGATACGTTAGACAAGATAATTTTATAGTTCTGGTTACTAAATGTATTATTTGTTCCCTGATACATGATATGTGGAGGGAGTTTTCAGTTGTAAAAGCCTTTCTAATATATGTTGTTATGTGTGTTTGATTTATATTATTTGTTGGCTTTTCTTAATGATTATGTTACGTACATCTCTATTTTGTACTTGACCTGATCTAAAATCAAGTTAATGGTGTACCTGACCAGTGACATTTTTTTTGTAAGCAGCATAATACACAGCTAAAATTTCTCTGTCATTGTGGATTAAATATTCAGATTATTATTAGTAGTAAACATGTTTACTTCAATTTGAGTCAAAGATACAGACTTGATTATGACCTTGGAAACTTCCAGAACAGAAACTTCCTATTTGTTGATAGAGTATTTTCCAAATATGGTTATTGCAACCTAGGGCAAATAGAAGGGTATATAATCTTGTTTACATTAGGATTGTTCATTCTTGCCTTGACATCTGAAGCAGATTCCATCTTATTGTTGTGTTCAGTTTTTAATTTGGTTGGATTTATTTATTCAGATTATTAATCACTGGAATTACAAAGTGTTCAATAGTATTCTATTCTTGGACTAAAACATGAATTTAGAATTGTAGTGAATTCAGACAAGGACATTTTAGATTATATTATTGTGATACATCAAAAGACTGTTAGTACATTGCCACACTCAGACCATTGGTGGGGCCCCAAATGGCCGAGTTGTCTAAAGCGCTCACCATTACGGATCACTGCCATCTCACCTCTGTCTGCGTCAGTTTGAGTCTCAGGCTTGGCTAACGTGGGTACGTGAGAAAGCCTGCCAGTAGCTGCTCATGGATCAGTGGTTCTTCCCGGGGTTTTTCAGGGTTCTTCCTCCACCAGTTACACTGGCCACCATGTATAGCCTATCTTGTGCTGAAAAATGTCATTAAATCCTACAGCAACAACAACAAGGCCATTGGCACATTAGCACATTCGAGATTACAGACACGTTAGCACATTTGTTATCAGGATTTATTTGGAATACCACTGGAATTCAGTTAGAACATCATACATTTGAACTTGCGATAGAACTTTAGAACTGCATTTATTTGTGGTTCAATTTTTGGTACTGTTAGTTCTTTTTAAATTTTCACTTTGTATTCTAGGGAAATCAATTGTTTGTTCAATTTTACAAAACATTTTGGTTTTCGCTCTTTTCTGTTACTTAGTTTAAGACCATAGAGTCATAACAATGTATAAAAATTTGAAAAACAAATTTATGAAAGTGAAGGCTGGCTTAGCATCAAGCATGGACTTAACATTAGAAAATTACAGCCAGTTAGCCCTAATAATATTGTTTGTTTTGATTTGCTGTTGTTGTTCCTATTCATCCTTCAGCTTTGAGGATGACTCTGAACCTACTAACTGGTTTGTCTGATCAGATCAGTTTGTGCTCTGAACTGTCAATGGCACACTTGACACGAGATGCTGCATGTGTTTGCTGGATCAATAGAGGGATAGGATGTGCTTCAGCA
Organism: Megalonaias nervosa; assembly: GCA_016617855.1. Lineage (NCBI taxonomy): Eukaryota > Metazoa > Mollusca > Bivalvia > Unionida > Unionidae > Megalonaias > Megalonaias nervosa. The sequence goes on along the minus strand of JAECUM010092867.1, from coordinate 71,661 downwards.
GTGTCTGTGCAGTTCTTCTCAGTTCAAAGATGCCTATTTAAATTTGTATTTAGATCATTGTCACTAACATATGCAGAAACTCTATTTAATCAGTTTACAGACTTCATTCAGGAAGAGGTGGGAAGCCCTATCATTTTATGTAATCTATTTATAGATTTGATAATGTAATTGATGGAGAGATGGGAAGCCCTATCATTTTATGTAATCTATTTATAGATTTGATAATGTAATTGATGGAGAGATGGGAAGCCCTATCATTTTATGCAATCTATTTACAGATTTGATAATGTGATTGATGGAGAGTTGGAAAGCCCTATTATTTTGAAAAGATTAATATTGTCAATACCCGAAGTCACAAATTGAATAACATTAAGTAATGAGAGAGAAAGAACTATGTTGTAGGCTAATTATAATCCCACTCAACATCAGTGACACATTTCATGTAATATACATTTGGAGTGGAAGATATATGTACCCTACGCAACTTGAATGACACATTTCATGTAACATACATGGGGAGTGGAAGATATATGTACCCTACAGAACTTGAATGACACATTTCATGTAATATACATTTGGAGTGGAAGATATATGTACCCTACACAACTTCAGCAACAAATTTCATGTAATATATACATGGGGAGTGGAAGATATATGTACCATATACAACTTGAATGACACATTTCATGCAATATACATTTGGAGTGGAAGATATATGTACCCTACACAACTTCAATGACACATTTCATGTAACATACATGGGGATTGGAAGATACATGTACCCTACACAGCTTGAATGACAAATTTCATGTAATTTACACAGGGAGTGGGAGATATATGTACCCTACACAACTTCATTGACACATTTCATGTAATATACATGGGGAGTGGGAGATATATGTACCCTACACAACTTCAGTGACACAATTCATGTAATATACATGGTCAGTAAACAATATATGTACCCAGCACAGCTTGAATGGCACATTTCATGTAATTTTCATGGGGAGTGAGCAATATATGTACCCTATACAACTTCAGTGACATATTGTTGATAATATACATGGGGAGTGGAGGATATATGTACCCAACGCAACTTGAATAACACATTTCATATAATTTGTATAGGCAGTGGACAACATATGTACCCTATACAGCTTGAATGACACATTTCATGTTATTTTCATAGGCAGTGGACAATATATGTAACCTTCACAGCTTGACTGACACATTTCATATAATTTTCATGGACAGTATATGTACCCAACGCAACTTGAATAACACATTTCATATAATTTTTATAGGCAGTGGACAACATACGTACCCTATACAGCTTGAATGACACATTTCATGTTATTTTCATAGGCAGTGGACAATATATGTAACCTTCACAGCTTGACTGACACATTTCATATAATTTTCATGGACAGTAGACAATATTTGTACCCTACATAACTTGAATGACACTTTTCATGTAACATACATGGGGTTTGGTAGATATCTGTACCTTACAAAGCTTGAATGACACATTTCATGTAACATACATGGGGTTTGGTAGATATCTGTACCTTACAAAACTTGAATGACACTTTTCATGTAACATATATGGGGTTTGGTAGATATCTGTACCTTACAAAGCTTGAATGACACATTTCATGTAATTTTCATGGACAGTGAAGGATATATGCAACCTACACAGCCATCAAATAAGATTTCATGACTGCATCATTTCCATACGGTTGGTACATGTAATATGTCAAATTAAGGACATTTTATTCACCCATTTTGAAAAGTTGGGCTTATTCTGTCATGGTTCTGCCTGTCAACATAAATTTAAATTTGACCACGCATCTGTCAACTTTTAATAACACAACTTGTCATGATTAGCGGGAAACTTTTTAATCACATTTCCATTATTCCATTCATCCGTCAGGGTCGCCCTGTTGTTTCTGTTCTCTCAATTTGTTTGAGATAATTAGGCAGAACTTGCTGTACCCTGTTACATTACAGCATCACTAGATAATTTGTTCAATGGTACTTTTGGAATCCAATGTTCAAGGTCACATGTCAAATAGTTTGTTTTTTGTCAGTACCCAAAGAGGCCTAAATCCCACCACCACCACCACCCCATCCTGATCAGATGTACAGCTGTCAATGTACATAATATTTTAATTGTAGAATTATTTTGCTATACATCTTCAACAAATGAATTCTAACTTCAGGTACATTGTTTTTCAGGTTGTGCAAGATCCAGAAAGGAGATATTGTTTGTGATCCCATGTGTGGATCAGGAAGTATCCCTGTACAGGTACAGTCACAACTGGCTTTTATAGCAAATAAAACTCAAACAAATCAGTTTTAATATTAGACAAAATATGGAACTAAATGTTTATGTCACACAAGGTATAAACATCAAAGTGTTAGAAGTAACTCGAAACATCCCAAGCAGTTTGAATAAAATGAACATCACTTGCAAAGTTAAAATATCACACAGTTCAGCTAAATCTGGTTTTAATTTATTTGAAATTAGTTTCATATGAATCTGTTCTCATTTATTATCTCCATCTTTGTGTTGCCATGGAGAAATAAAAGATGTCATGGTGTTATTCATCTGTTTGTCTGTCTGTTTTGCAGGAACTCTAATTTGCAGTGGTCCCCCTCTTATTGGGTCTTTCCTTCTACATTACGAAAATGGACTCATAAGATAGGTGGCCTTATAAAATAGGTGGCAGTTTTGAGGAATATCTCACATGTGCAAGTAAAAACTACATATAAAGTATGAAATTTTTAAAATATTTAATTTTCACATACAAATCACAAAAATGTTATCAAATCAATGTGATAAAAATTATATCGATGTTATTTAAAATAATTATGAATAATTGTCAACCATGGTTCAAAACCACCTTGTCAGTAAAACAGACCATAAATATATGGCTGCAATAACCAAAATGACCAAAAGTCATGCTGGCTTGAGTTCAACAATACTGTGTTTCTCAGTGGTTATTGTTATCTTGATAATTATTGGTCATGATAGTAGCCTGTAGTTATCAAAAGTGAGAAAATGTAACATCTAAGGAAAGACATGGCAGTAAGGATAATAAGATTATTCACTTCTTTGTATGGATTGAAGTTACTTTATTAGCATGTTTGAACTCAAACGAGATTATTGAATTTCGAAATCAACAAATATTCATGAGATTTTTACCTGCATACCCCATTATGCAGCTGCATGTGAAAGGTAAATTTGACAGATTTTGCACTAACATGCTAGCCACTGGCCATTGTAGAGTGGTACTACTAAACACAAACTTGTCGGTGCAATGGAGTTCAGCGCCATTCAAGAGGAGGGGTGACTACAGTTTTTTTATCCAACACCTCTTGGTACAATGTATTGTGCTATGATCTATCTTTCCCTTTTTCCATTAACTTTTCTGTTGAGCACAATATCTTTAGTTCTACAGGATATACCTTTGTCAGATTTTGTGGATAGCTTGCACTTTGGGTAAGGAAGAAGTTTGTCAGATTTGTAGTTCAGAGGTCAGAGGTCAAAGTCACTGTAACTGAAAGTCGAAAATGATTGCTATACTTTAACATTAGTTCTACATCACAGACTTATACTTAAACTTTCTTGATGGCTTGCACATGCTGTCAAAAAGAAACCTGTTGATTTTAAAGTCAAAAATAAAAGTTCAAGGTCACAGTGACTGAAGAAAGAGAAAAAGTTTCTGCAGAAGAAATTCCCTTCTCAGCTATGTACCTTCACAAAAGTTTGTGCATAGCATGCACATTAAGTAGGAAATCTCTTGATTTTGGGATGAAAAGTTCAGGGTCACAATTTGGTAAATAAAGAAAACCCATATATTCTGGGGTCTAGATGTCAGAGGTCACAGTCATGCAAGTCCAACAAGAAAATGTTTGATTCTGCAAAGTAACGTAGTTTAGGGCAGTACACCTTCATCATTGGTCACTTAGACATCCATACCCTACTAGTCCCTGCACTGAGAACAATTAATACTAGTCCCTACATTGAGAATTATTAAAATGTGGTAGGCATATAAAGTGCCAGTTGCAGTGTTCTTGTTTTATGGCTGCTGTTTATTTTTTTCTCTCTAAAAGGTTTTGCTGCACCATTCAGATAGCTTCTCTGGGCTTAGGTTATTTTGGTGTTTAGTGGGTAACTAATGTCATTAAAAAGATTTTTGGTGCTGAGTCTCTACTTATGCATTTGCACACTTAGCCAATTAACTGACAGAAACAGTGAGTAAAAAAAAATTTCTCTTACGATTCAACTTGACCAATCCTTTATCTGGTAGGGTGAAAAGTTCAGTATGATAACATAGCACTTACTTTGTCCAGTTGTAAATGCCATTACATGAATAAAGGCTTAACAGTGAATCTACCTTGATCCTGCTGGTACCTGAGATTCCCCAAGATTCCTGAATAGAATGGTCAATGGTCAGGGTCATATGGGGAGGTATTATTGTTTGCAGCTGAACTGAAAATTAAAGTTTCATTCAATTTTACTTCTCTAAATTCCATCACAGTCAGCAATTAAAAAGAAATAATTGTGAAGATTCAGGATATTTTCATTGTCCACAAATGAACTGTAGTCATCTTTTATTGTGGTGCTTTGTGTGATGTCAATCTTCTGTAACTTATGTTTGTTAGCTGTTCATGCATACAACACAGAATTTGAATGAGGCAAATTGATTATCTTCTGTAACTTATGTTTGTTAGCTGTTCATGCATACAACACAGAATTTATTTTTGTTTTAGGTATTTATAAATGTTTTTGTTTCTTTTCAGTATTCATAATAAAGTATAAGAACCAGGTTTTGCAAATATTAAACATGATACATCTATGAATCAAATGAAACTCAATATATTTCATGTCAGTTGCATATCACTTTCAGGCAGTTTGTTTCAAGTACTTGAGTATAAAGTAGAACTGAAGATCATAAACCTCTGATCTTCAGTTTTTGGAACAAGTTTTCTTTCTTAGCTGAATAATTTTTGTAAGTTTGTTTTAAAAAAGTGAAATCCTTTGTTATTGTTCACCTCAGCATCTAGAGCTCAGACTCATGCTGTGGCCTTAATGTGGAGGAAACAAGATAACAAAAAACAAACCACTAAGTCTTGAGGACTGAACCTAGGACTGCATAGATACAAAACATGAAAGACACCAATCTGTTACCTAGAGGCAGATCCATATCACTAGATCCATTATAATAGGCGAGAAGGATTAAAGATCCAGGATTATATTTCTTTTATTTAATGTTATCTGATGTATACTTTCAAAAGAGAAGTATTTTCTACTAATGTCATTACCTTTTTTATCATAAAGGCTGCAGTGAGCTGGCCAGAAGCATATCATATAGCAGGAGAGATCTCCAAAAAGGCTTTACCACGAACCAGTGACAATGTAACCTGTCTCAATGAGAAGCGAAGGCAGGAAGGAAAGTAGGTATTTCTTCCTAGGTGATTTGCAAGCTCATAGATCAAATTTTAATTGTTATGCAACATGTAAATGGAAGAAAATGTAGTTTATCTTCTAATGAAAGAAATATTTAATTATTTTATATTATATTCTATTTTCATTATCATACCCCTCATGTAATAACACAGGGACCTGGTAGTGATAACCTTTCGTATTATATACTAATAAGTGAAATATAGAAACTTATGGGTACAGCAATTTTTGTATCTTTTTTAACTCCTATGTTTTCACATGTGAAAATACAAGATTTCACATCATGCCATATCATGCTTAATTGTGTAAGCTGTCAGAAGTTATACCTGCAGTGAGAAAAATGAGCACTTTGTGAGTTTGAAGATATAAATGGAAACTGCATTATGTTTTAGACACAGAAGTTATTTTTGCAGAAGAAATTTGAGTAGACTCCATTTATATCTCTATGAAGTTATTTCCCCTTACTACCTGGACAGATTGATAAACTTGCTGTGATGTGTAGCTGAATCAGACCTGCTTTGTGGTCAGATAGGGTAAAATAGTCAAAATGTTATTTATTGTAACAAATTAGGTCATCCCTATCCAATTGCTCTCTCAAGTCACTGATATTTACATGATCTGCCTAGGAGTAGATTTGAAAGTGAGGTAAATTTATAAAACATGTGATAGAGATTGTGTTCTGAGAGTGAGCTTAATCTTCTAAGCTCAGTTCAGAAGCAAGAGTGGTATATAATAAAAAGAAATTTTTTTTCTATTCCTGTTTATATATATATATATATATATATATATATATATATATATATATATATATATATATATATATATATATATATATATATAAATCATGTGGTAACTTGTGACTCTGCCACTCATTAAAATATCACATTTTTTTTGTTCCACCAAATGAAATATAGCCAGCATTAATATAGGAAAAGAAAATATCCTGTGTCTGTTGATGTCTACCTGCCTGTCTATCCAGACCTTATATCAGGAGCAAAGTTTTGGAATACTCTGCATATTTATACTCAATTTCAAAAATAATTTCTCCCAAAAATGTTTTCAGAACTTTGTATCATTCTGTAGTTTTATAAAATGAATTGCCTGATAGGCCTTCCTGCATGGCATAATAGGTAACTAATGGAAGCAGGAGTCACAGTGACATGGCAGTTAGCATGCCAAACTCATGACTGAAAGGGTACAGGTCTGAATCCTGCCATCTGATATCTTGGGTTGGCTACCATGGTGTGTCCTTTGGCAAGACACGTTATTCCAGTTGCCTTGACACTACCTACCTGTGTTACTGTACTATAAAAGACCAAACTCAAGAAAATATAGCAGATGATTTGAGTACTTTTAAATGTCATTAAAACAATTAAACTATTTAAAACAGAACTATATCCATCATTTTTATAGACAACTTCAACATATTTTGTGCATTTTTGCAAGTGGGCATATTTAAGTGATCATTTAACATGACCTTTTAATGTGCTAGTTTTCTCCACTGTCTCAATGTGAAGATCTTAATGACTCATGTTATACATTCTGAGTTTATTCTTTTGTTTTCATGGTAGCTTAAATTGGCATGTGTTGGACTTAACAATGTTAAAATCTCAAGCTGGATGTTTACTTTTTGTAGCAACGGTTTTAGTATTGAATAAAATGACCACTATCAGATTTATATGAGCATACATGGTGGTCATATTTAGAGATAGACCTCAGGAAAAATTCATCATGACAGAACTCATTCATCGGAGATCCAAATAATTTATGTGGACAAATGACACAATATATCAGTTAAAACTGAAGATAAAATTAGGAAAAGATAAGCCAGAAAAATGTCAGGTGGTTGTTGTGATTTGTTCTTATTTGATGTTGCTGTGATAGTGGCAGTTAAATTTGAAATGTACAGTGTGAGTCAGGATTATTGCCAGTGTATTGTGGTCCAGCAGTCTTGGATAATACCTGAAAATAAAGATGTCGATTTATTTTGAAATCACTTATGTTTCATTAAATTTCTGGGACAGGGTAAAACAATGCTATAGTAAATGCATAAAAGTACACAGCAGATTTGACATCCAATATGGCCACCACACAGCAGCCATCTTGAAAATCTTATTTCAACTCCTGAACAGAAAGTCATACCTTGAAAATGTTGTTCATTGTGCTTCTTCTAAATGGATGACTATATCAACATGGGGATTTCACTGATAGCCTTCTTATGATAACTAGTTGATCCTAAATGAAAATAGTGCCAGTTGTACATCCAATAGGACTGCCCCAATGACAGTCTTGCAAATCTTTTTGTCAGTTCTGTTCCTGAATGAATGGTGATTGTTACTTGGGGTTTTCACCAAAACATTTCTAATGATGTCTGTATTGTCCTAAACGAAAGTGGTGCCAAGCCAACGTCTAATATGTTCACTACAGCAGTTAATTAAAAAAAAATTTTATTGTTGAAGAATATAAGTTAAAAGCTAATAAAAATTTTTTTTTTATTTTTGAAGAATATGAGTTAAAAGGTAATTAAAATTTTTTATTGTTGAAGAATATGAGTTAAAAGGAAGAAGTGGTCTTATCTTGAATTCCTGGAAATTCTTTTAACCCAGTACAGCCTCATTCCCTTTGAGGGACTGTTGTTGAGGTTTATTTCTTCAGTGTTAATTCATGTCAGCTATATTTTTTTTGTAAATGTCAAATTAATCTATGAAGATTAAAATGGAAATGCCATATTTTATTTCATTTTCTATTAGTGAGCATTACAGACACAATATTTGGTTTGGTTGAGCTAAGACCACTTTTACATTGTTGTGTCTAAAAGTCACTGGCATTTTGAAAGGTACTTTTAAATACTAACATCAACTACTTATCAGTTTGCTGGGTGAAGCTCACTTTAAGTTATTTTGCCCAAAAAACATTTTATTTAAGTTTTAGTATCTTTATGACAAGGCTATTACATTGTCAGCCTGATAATGGTCAGCTCTGTGTTTTACATAAGAGCTGTTCCAGTACAATATACATGGGACCCAGGGAAGGCACTTTCAGTGTGGAGTAGCTAACCATAGATGATATTTAGAATTTTGTATCATTTTCATGTGAACTCTTCTAGTAATCAGAGTAACCTCCTGATATATATTTTTAAACGACTTCCTTCCCATAATACCATGTATGTTCAAGTGGAACAGCCCAATAGTGAAAGCATTAAATGTGTATTTATTTTTGGCTGATAATTATGGTATAAAGGGTACTTAGACTGGTTTCTTTTCTATAAAAAGTACTTATTTTGGTTTCTTTTATATAAAAGTACTTATTTTGGTTTCTTTGATGTAAAAAGTACTTGTTTTAGTTTCTTTTGCATAAAAGGTACTTAGATTGGTTTCTTTTATATAAAAGTAATTATTTTGGTTTCTTTATATAAAAGTACTTATTTTAGTATATTTTGCATAAAAAGTATTTAGATTTGTTTCATATATATATAGAAGTACTTATTTTGGTTTCTTTATATAAAAGTACTTGTTTTAGTTTCTTTTGTATTAAGGGTACTTGGATTGGTTTCTTTTATATCAAAAGTACTTAAATTGGGTTTATCTATATACACAATGAATTGGTTTCCATTATAATTACAAAATGAATTGGCAGCTGTTTAAATTTAAATCATTGTAAATTTAGGAAAGTTTTTTTCAGCTAGATACCGACAATCAATTATGCAATGCCTACTAAGGGGAGGCAATTCCATGCCAGGAGAGAGGTTACTTGTACTACACAAATAGGGAATTGCACAGATTAAATTTTGTTCTATTCAGATGCTAGGGGTACTGTTTATTTAGACTTTAAAGGAAAGAACAGTGCTATGTAACATTTTCTTGGCTGCAATTTATTCTAAAGCTCATATTTCTCATCCATTTCAGGCCATGTATTCAGGTTGAAACATTTCGATGGAATGTATATAACCTGCCATTGAAAAGTAACTTAGTGGATGTATTCATCACAGATCTGGTTGGTACTTTTCTTTTTAATTTTCTAAAGAAACTTTAACTCAGTTACATCTGTAGCAAAACAAATACTGACAACTTAAACAATGCACTTTTGAGACGGTCGGTTTAATCTTTGATTTTTTAGAAGAATGAGGACCTACAGGTACTGGTAAATACCTACTTTCATATATGTAACATATTTAGGAGATCAAACCAGTAGATGTACAAATTGATTTTTAGATTGGCTTCTAAACCAGTTGATTTTTTTACTGGTATAAATTTTTATGTGTCATAAAAGGATTGAACAGAAAAAAAATTGATTTTATATTATAATAAGTATTCTCTTCATTCAATAATAAAATAGCAAGTTTTGAACATGAATCAGATTCTAATTGAAAATGTTACAATAATAATGAATGAATATGAGTAAGTGTATTTGCAATTAAATGAAAAAGGAAGAGTCGTATATCATTGTTCACTGAAAAGAGCTTTGTTATAAAATCCACAAGCATTTTTAGTTTTCTTCACAAGATCACTGATGGGTGACAACTGGTTCAGATTTTCCTTGAATCACATTGTATTTTGTGAAGAATGGGAATGTACTCCTTGCGTCAGCATTAGAAATGGTATTGACAAAACAACCACACTCAGCCTGCAAATAAATTCAAACTTGATTTTTCTTGTGGTTATGTTTTTAAGGCTACTGATTGCTCACCAGTGCTCCCCCAAGCTTTGTTCATCGCAAGGAGGAAGTTCCTGAGTTGAATTCAGATGTATTCACAAGTCTTATATTTCTTAGCTGGTGTTTTTTGCATTGGAAGAAAGTGCATGTTTCAGCATTTTGACATGAATTGAACTAAAGATATATGTGTTGCCCTTAAATATTCCTCTAAAAACATCTTGAACAAAGCAATAACATTTACACAATACAAAAACTCGATAACTTGAACATTCCTGACAAAATAACTTTTTGGTCAGTATTCATTTCCTCTCGTCGCCGCCAAAAGTCAGCCAGTTTTTATTCAGGGACTTGAAAGCCATTGTGGACCATCTTGGATCCTTTTATTACTTACAGCACCTAATAAAACATTCTGCATTTGGTGTTAAACTCTCCTATTACAACAATAAGGTAATCAGTTAACAACTGGTTGTGTACACATTGTTAGTCATTTTAAGATGATCCATAGAACCTGGCTTGTCTCTCTAATCAACAAGCATTGACCTATCAGATAAGAGCACCCATTGTTATAGTAAACATCCATCATGTTTTACCCACAATCAACCATGCAGTGAAAATACACCTGCATAACAAAATTTCATAAATATGAACAATATTAACAAAATCATGCTACAGGATGCATGGGGAATGTGCAGTGCAAATGGCTATATCTAGAAAGGTTTGAAGGAGGACGATTGATATGATTTCAGACTCCAAAACATGATTTGGACAAGGTAAAACAATTTTGTTCAGAGCATGTGGTCGACTCACAAATGGCTAAATAAGAATAAAAAAGTATAAGTAGTATTACAGAAAATAACATTCCTCATTTAAAAGTTTTTGATTTATATATTCCCAAAACTAAGTGGCTGAACATGTGCAGAATATGCTTATTTTTTGCTATTGATTTGAGTGTTTAGCATTTGTTTTAAAGAAACATGTTTTATTTGAATAGACAAATATCTGCAACATAATTGGAAAGGCCGATTGTGATATTTATGCTTAAATTATTAGCATATATAAATGTCTTACCAGCCACCTTGGAGTTTTATCAGAGTGCATTGTATTGCAAGGTTTTATTAGAGGTTAAAAAATTGGGTTATTATCTGTACACATATATTTATTCCTTATGGTAAAATTACATACTTTGAAGCCTTAAGGGACTTAATTCGCCCTACTACATGTGAGCAATGCCAACCCTGCAAAGATATATTTTTTTACATAATCATACACATTAATCAGTAAAATAAACAAACATTATCAGTGGATGTATATGAAAGATAGCTTCTTACACCAAGCCGACGGGGGCCCCGAGTGGCCGAGTGGTCTAAAGCGCTCTCTGTTACGGATCACTGCCATCTCACCTCTGTCTGCGTGGGTTTGAGTCTAGGATTCGGCGAATGTGGATATATGAGAAAGCTTGCCAGTAGCTTCTCGTGGGTCGGTGGTTCTTTCCGGGGATTTCCCGGTTTCTTCCTCCACCATTAATACTGGATGCCATGTATAGCCTATCGTGTGCTGAAAAATGGCGTTAAGCCCCACAACAACAACAACAACAACAACAACTACACCAAGCCGTGAAATGCCAGAAGTGTTTATTTTTTGTTGTTGTTTTGGGTATTAATGCCATTTCTCATTGCAAGATAGGCTATACATGGCAGCCAGTATAACTGGTGGAAGAAGAACAAGGGAAAACCCCAGTAAGAGCTACTGACCCATGGGAAGCTATTGGCAGCTTTCTTATTTACATACATTGGCCAAGCCAGAGACTCTAATCCACATGGACCAAGGTTAGATGGCCATGATTGGTATAGGCCAGTGCTTGAGACCACTTGGCCACCTTGGGCCCCGAAGAAGTTTTTATGCATTATTAAATAGTTTTGCAAACAACATGTGCCAAAATTGCAATTTTGATAAGTGTGGACAGTAAATCCTCCCAGTGACATAAATCAAAATAAAACATTCCAGATGCCATGTTTCTGTTTCTTTTGTGGGACTGTCTGAGACTCGTGTCATAAATATTCCAGAGTGACATCTACGCACTTCAATTAATAGTAATAGTTGCCATTATTTCAGGACCTTAAATTATTAACAAATTAAATATAATTAATAAAAATAACAAATAATTTAGATCATACCTGGCTTTAATGAGCAATGTGTGTCTTTCAGTTTTTCCTCCGTGATTTTTTATGTGTATGTAGTGAAAAGGGTGGTTCTTCTTCACAGATTGCCAAATTTCTCACTTCTTCACGAATCTTATTTTAAGACTCCAAAATTTTAATTTCATGTATTTATCCTTGTGTAATGAGTTCAAACAATTTTGTAATACTTTACTGGAAAGTTTATCTTGATAAGTATTTAACTGTAATGTTATCAGGAATGCACACAAGAGCATCTGACATGGGACCTGAATTCTCTGATTATTCCTCCATTTTAACAGGAAGTTTGAGGTGCAAAATGACAGTCTCTAAGGGGACAGGGCTCATCTAATCAGTTTTGATCTATGCATTACTCAGCCACACATCATAGCACTGGTATAATATTTCTTGTCTCTACCAGATTGGTTCACACGAGATTTTGTAATAGGGATATAAAATGCATAAAGATTCTGTTTTTTATATAAATTTTTAAAACTTCTATTAGTTTTCAAAAGCGTTAGGTTTCAGCATCAAAATGTTGGTCAGTAGACAGCCTTTCAAATAGTATTTTTGTCCTATGCTAGTAGAATCAGATATGCATGCTTCAGATGGATGACTAGATACTCTTGTTCATATTGGAACTGGAGAAACCTGGTCTAAGCTGATATAAAAATAGGTCATTTTCAGAAAATCTACAGCATATTTCACTTAGCTAAAATTATTTACCACCAAGGACAAATGTTAAAGTCAAACAGTAAGAAACAGTTGTGTTACATAATTAGGCCAGGATCATTCTCATTGTGGTAGTAAGGAGAAGCATTTTTAAAAGAGTCAAATTGCTTGGTAATAAAACTGCAATTTTCATTTTTTGTAGTAAGCTACCTAAGGGGTGAAAAAATCGAAGAACATTTACACTACAATGAACCTCTTTCTTTGTAGAGTTTAATAAACATAAGGAGGGAATTTACATACATTTTAAATGTTTAATGCAAATGACTCATTTTTATTCATTTTTACATTGAAAAAATTTTAAAATTTTATTTATAGTTGAAGCTCATTTTTTAAATAAATTATTGTGTTTTGAGCTGACTTGATTAATCTTCTGTTCTTCATTTCAGCCCTTTGGTAAACGGTATGTATTGATAAATAACATACAGTAAGAATCCTTTGCTGTAGAGATTTGGGATTTATTGGTCTTATGGTGACATTGCATCAATAAGTCCCCTCAAAATTTACCACCTTAATATTTGTAATCTGTCTATATCTGTAGTTGCCGGTGGCCTAGTGGTTGGAGCATCTGCCTCAGATGCAGGAGGTCATGGGTTCAAACCCTGGCCAAGTAATAAAAAAAAGCCTTGTAAAAATGGTACTAACAGCTGACTCACTTGTTGCTCAGCATTAAGAGGTTAATGTTAGGACCGATCAGTATGGTGGCATGATAATGTGACTGGGTGGGACATGATGCTACATGTCTGTGGCATGATGCCCCAGTGCTAGACATCACTATAAACTGCCACACTGCAGACATCATAGCGATATGACTGAAAAATTGTTAAAGCTACGTTAAAAATCCAAATCGCACATCACATGTCTGTAGTTGTTGAAATATAACCAATCAAAATTTTTTTTGCCCCGCATAAGATAGAGCATGTTGTTGTCTGTCTACTACCAATTTCATATCCACTGTTGAAGGTTACTTAAGGTTTTCACTATCTACAGTTACCAAACTTTGTAAATGACTTGAACTTGTGGTAAGGAAGAAACCTATCAATTCTGGGATTGAATGGTCAAATGTCAAGGTTACTGTCACAGAACTAGGAAATCTGGTTGTATGCACAGTAACAGTAGTTTTACATCACAGACTGGGATCAAAGTTTGTTGATGTGTTGCACATAGGGCAAGGAAGAAGCCTATTGATTTTGGAGTCAAAAGGTCAAATTTCAATGGCTATGTGACTAAAAAGAAGACAGATATTTTCAGCATGTAAATGTTTTGCCAGACAATGTGATTGCCTGTTGAACAAGAAAGAAGCTGATTAATTTGGGGTAAAAATGTCAAAGGTCAAAGCCACTGTGACTGTAAGAAGAAGAATGGTTTTTGTATAAAAACTTTGATTCTAGAACACTAACAAAAGTTTGCAGAGGACATGCACTTAAAGTATAGAAGAGGTCTTTTGATTTTGGGGTCAAAAGTCAAAGATCAAGGTCATTATGACTAAAAGAAAAATGTTTTTATGGAAGAACATTTGTTTTTAGAGTAAGCTCTTTCACCAAACTTTGTGGATTGTTTGCATTTAGGGTAATAAAGAAACCTGTAGATTCTGGGGTCTCATGGTTAGAGGTCATGTTCATGGCAAATTCAGTAAGAAAATAATGGTTTCTGCACAATAAGTTTAGTTTAAGACTGCATTCGTTGTTCAAAGGTCAAGGCCATTGAGACTAATTGGTCAATAATCTCCAGAGAATCGCTATATTATACTAGTGCCAACATAGAGCACTATTAAATATGAATAGGGAAAATAATGTGCTGTTCATAGTGCTCTTATTGACTAAAATTGTGAAAATTTATGTGCATAAATAATACCCAGTAGTATGTAACATATTGTACCTTAGATTACTCACCCATAAGCTTGCATCACATGGTATGCAATCTTCTAAAGAATGGTAAAACATGGTTACATAACTGTCCAGCATCTGATCCATTATTCATTATTATATTCTGCTTAAAGAGGGTTGGCAGAACATTAGATTCACTTCCTCTACATGTCCTCTGTCTCCATCCATAATCTTTAGGTTCTAACTCGTATTTAAATGTACATGTGGATACTCAACTTGCTTCATGTGGGTATTTTGGTGAATGTGTGTTTAAAAGCAAAACTGGATCAATGTTACCTTTTACAGGGTTTAGTAGCTCTTCTCGTCATAGACCATAAGAGCTAATGGCATGGTCTGCTGTCCGTCATCTTTCATCTGTCATCCACCTGTTTATTAGCACAATTTGTTATCACTACTTCTCCTGAACTACTTGGAAGATTGCCTTGAAACTTTACAAACACATTCATTCCTTGGCCTAATTAGTCCTGGATGAAAATGGTGCTTCTCACACATCCAATATGGCCAACACAGTTGCCATCTTGTAAATCTTAATATCATTACTCATCATGAATGGATGGTAATACCAACATGAGGTTTTCATGAAAAAACTTACGATGTCTATTTCGTCCTCTGTAATTATTATGCTGATCTGACATCCAGTATGGCCACCATGGTTTTAACACACAGCAGTTAAAAGGAAGAAATGGTCTTCTCTTCAATTCCTTTTACCCAGTAGAGCATCGGCCCTTCAGGGGCCTCTTGTTTAATCATACATCAGTCTGTAAAAGGTCTATCCAGAAATGACTTTTTCCATAATTGCTCAGTGTTCACCATACACCAGTCTGTAAAAGGTCCATCGAGAAATGACTGTTTCCATAATAGCTCTGCTAGTTAAATACCTAGAGAATTTATGGGATTGCCCATTGTCCATTATCCATCCATCACAGATCCTCCTAAACTACTTGGAGGATTGCCATGAAACTTGAAAAACACATTCATTCCATAGTCTAGTTGGTTTTAACTGAAAATGGTGCTGCTCAGACATCCAATATGAATATCCTGAAAATCTTATCGGCATTTCTTCAGAATGGATGGGCATATCAACATTGGGTTTTCACTAAAAGACTTCTTGTGAGGTCTTGTTGGTCCTAATTGAAAATAGTGCCAATCAGATGTCCAATATGGCTGCCACATGTCTAATTGAAAATGTTATTATTGCTATACCTCCTGAATAGAAAGTCATATTGGCTGTGGAGATCCACCTGAAGATTTCTCATGATCTCTAGTTGGCCCTGAATAGAAAGTCATATTGGCTGTGGTGATCCACCTGAAGATTTCTTATGATCTTAGTTGGCCCTGAATAGAAAGTCGTATTGGCTGTGGTGATCCACCTGAAGATTTCTTATGATCTCTAGTTGGTCCTGAATGAAAACTGTTCCATTCAGACATCCATTATAACCACCACTGTGGTCATTCTGAAAATCTTGTCGACACTCCTCCTGGAAGGAAAGTCATACTGACATAGGATTTTCACCAGAACATTTCTTATGATGTGCAGTTGGTCCTAAATGAAAATTGTGTCACTTGCATGTCCAATATGGCAGCTACCTTGAAAATTTTGTTATTTTTACTTCTTTTGAATGGATGGTCATATCAGAATGGGGATTTTACTAAAAGCCTTTGTATGAAGTTTAGTTGGACCTAAATGAAAATGGTAAAATGGTTCCGCTCAGAATAGATGATTATATCAACAAGGGGTTTTCACTGAAAAATTTCTTATGATGTCTAGTTGGTCATAAATAAAAATGATCTCAATCTGACATCCAATATGGCTGCCACATGATTATCTTTACAATCTTATTGCTACTTGTCCAAGTTGGCTGGTCATATTGATGTTGTGCTTTCACAAAAAGACTGTTTATGATATCTGGTTGATCCTATATGGAAATGGTATCAATCTGATAGACAGTATAACCACCGTGGCAGCCATCTTGATAATCATAATTACTGCTCCATAGTGAGAAGTCACATCAGCATGCGGTCTAAATGAGAAGACTTCTTAAGATGTCTTGTTGGTCCTAAATTAAAATGGTGCTGATCTATTATCCAAGATGGCCACCATGATGACTATCTAAAAGATCTTGTTATTGCTACTTCTCTTAAATGGAAAGTCATTTTGACATAAGGTTTTCATCAAGAGGGTTCTTTTGGTGTCTAATTGCTGTCTTGTTGTCACTACTCCCCCTGAAAGAATAGTCTTATTGTCATGATTTTCACCAAAAGACTTCTAATTAACATCTGTTTGGTCCTAAATGAAAATTGTGCCAGTCTGGTATCCAGTATGGCCACCACAGCAGCTAATTTGAAGATCTTGTTAATGCTGAAGAACATCAGAGATACTTTCAACACTCAGCAGCTGAAAGGAAGAAATGGTCTTATCTTGAATGACTGGAAATTCTTTATGACCAGTAGAGTGTCAGTCCCTTCAAGGGACTCTTTTTTTTATGCCATCAGTGATATAAAATATCATTTTCAAACATGGGCCATAATTGTCAGTGTTGTGACCCCTTGAGGATGTGGGCTTGGTACCATTTTCTTTGTAACTTTTCTGAGTAAAATACTGTATGTTGATGACAAGTGCTTTGTTCTTTTTTACTTGCATTTCATGCAAAGTAATCTCTTGATACCAGCAAATGTAAGAAGATAAAAATCTTAATAATTCAATATCAGAACTGGATCCAAGGCAGACAACTGGAAATTGTACCCGGGAGCCCTAACAGAAATGGCTAGAGTAACCAAAATGAAAACTGGACGAGCCTGCATTCTTACCCAGGATAGAAAATGCATAATCAGGGTAAATTTATGATACTTTTAGTGTGATAAGAATTCACTTCAGTATTGTAATATAATTCATTATGTAAATTTATCCTTTGCATATAAAATCACGTGACAAACCTAACATGAAAGCATATGAAATTAGTTAATATCAGTCTTATATTAAATCTGATGACATTGAATTGTAATTTTACTCTTACAAATTCAATTTTACTATGTACACTCAAGTGAAGTTGATTAAAAAAAAACTGTTTCATTTCCTTAGTATTAAACTATGCTAAAACCTTTGGGAAAAAAACTGAATCTTTTGAAACTACAGAGAAAATTATTGAAAATTAATTGCATTTTTTCCCACAAACAATCCTGTTATTTCTGAAAATCATCATTAAAAACCAAAAATAATTAACATTGGTTTCTGTTACATTATTGTGTGCACTGTCATTATGTTGTATATTAATGTAAATATAGTATGGGTCCAAAAGGCGTCATATACAAAAGTAAGTGCCAGAGAGCAGTGTTTAAGATAGACTGTAGATAGTAAAGAACACAGTTCAGTAAATAAGAAAAGGCTCTGATTTAACCGTAAAATAAATTTCGGATAATCAAGTTATGTTAGTTATTGAAATGTTCAGTGCATGATGCTGGGTGCCATATAGTAAGCCAGTAGATACAAAAAAGTCCCAAACTTGTAGCAATTCACTACCATCTGTAGTCATAAGTAAGTCAGGTGAAACTGCAAATAACAGCGATCTTGATCTGCAGACGCATGAAGCAACGGCAGCAGATCTGGGTCTGTGCAGTTTGCTCATCCATGTTTGATTTGGTTCCTAATTTCTTATTAGATTTAGTGAGTTAGAGAACCAGACAAACTTTACAGTAGTACCTCAGATGCTTTAATCTGTACATATTTTTTCATGCAGTCTGCATGACCAAACTGTTGCTTATAGAATTTTTATAAAATGGCATCCAACAAGCAATACATGTTGAAGGCAAATTGGAAAATAAGCCTCTGAAAAAGTGTTTATATTCAGTTGAGAAAATAAAAAGGAATATTCAGATTCTTATGAATAAAAGCAGGAAGGACACATTATGTTTACTGGATATGTGAATTTGAGTATGTCTTGTGGTGGGAGATATGATTGCCACTGTCATATGAAATAAAAAACAATTCTAAGAATCACATCAAGGTGAGATTTAGCAACAAGCCATTTAGCTACATAGGGTTTAGAACTGAAGTTTGTGCAACTGTACCAGAGGTAAATAAGGTCTACATGTACTTATAACTTTTCAGTTGAATATAATGTTTACCATCACTGCATCAGTTTTTGAATACCACATTTTTTAAATACATTTTCCAACTTTATAGTAGCAATACATGATATTTTGTTACACTTTACTGAAATCTGGGCAGACTTACAAAAAAAATTAACTGCCTTACCAAGATGGTCTTGTTAGGGTTGACTGGTCTGTATATGGTACTTAAGCACATAGAAATGTTGATCATATTTTTTCTATTCTTGAATTTACAAGCATTTTGTTCTTCTTGATTCAATCATTTCTTGTGAAGGAAATAATGTGAACACCAAACGACAGGAAAAGGACAGTTTATAAAAACACCAACAATGAAAAAAATATAATTGTTCTGATGTTTTAAGGTTTGACACAACAAGAATATTAACCTTACTCTAACACATTTCGAATTTTCCAGAAATGCTTGATAATGCAATTCTGTTTGTCACTGCATCACATAAATTTGTCATGATGCTACAATTAATTCATATTTTTGATAATGTATCTTGGATTTTTACTGCTGTAAATTAAATTTTGACATCCAACCAATCATAAAGAATGTTAAACTTACAGTGGTCCCCCTATTATACGGCCACCTCTTCTGCACCGGAAATGTGGCCTTATAAGACGGGTGGCCTTTCCAGAGGGGGACTAAATTTTTTATGAGAAGTATATGTAATGTACGTAGTACGAAAGCTACATTCTTCAAAGCATTGAATATCTTCATTTAAAAGTAACATTAATTATTAAAAGGTTCTTCTTGTTATAATAATAGACTTATTTCAACTGAATATGCATTAATAGTTCTTATTCTTGGCGTAAGCGGTAAGCATGATATATGAGCAGGTGTTGTTGTCATGCATATTGCGAAACCATTCAAAAACATCATTTATATCTTGGTACATACATAATTCTCTTTCCATTTGTTCCATTTTCCCACTCCTGCTGAATAACCTCCTTATCGGTTATGATGTTGTTTATTCGAGTCTTTTCAACATAAAATTGTTTGGCAAGTCCCCCCTCCCCACCTCACCCGATGTTGTCCAGTAGAATAGCCGACTTTTTTCTAAAATAATTGTCTCCATTTACATGATGACATGTTAATGTTTGGTAATGATTTATTCGAATGTTGCTAACTGTATGCAATTTAATTATGCAGACGAAACTTTTGTAGAGCAGACGAAATGCCTTATTCGTAAAGGAAGCGATAAATGTGTTGTCACATGATTTTTCGGTCTTTGTATGGTATCCTATTTTGTTCAAGGTTAATTTCTGTGTGTGTGTCTGCACAAAATCTATTTTTAGCCTATGCTGACCCTGCTATGATCTTGACAATTACGTCTGGTTGTAATCATCAATGTTGCCAACTACAAGACTGATAAAACAATTTTTCTGCATTTAAACAAAATGCCATGTGTTTTTAAAGGCAGCGATCTTGTCACATGATTCATTAGTCGCAGTCTGGTACCCTACTGTGTTTACATTTCTTTACACTAAGTGAGAGAAGCCAAAATGGCTTCGATATGTACGCAGATTTGACCTGAACAATAGCAACTCATGGCTGTTAGGATTTGTAAACTTGACAATTATTGTCAGTAATAATAGCCACTAATTATGAAAGTGAACAAGCTCAACATCCTACTAAGGGAAGCCATAAAGGCTATCAAACCATTTTCCCGCTGACTTGTGTATTGTACATCAATACCACTACTTCTCAGCTGTTACTACTGTTCAATAATTGTAATCTTAACAATTATCAGTGACTAAACAGGACATCTCATGATAACACAGCAGTAAGGCTAATCGGATTATGTGTACTTACCTTTTTATATGGATTAAAATTTGTGTCTTTCTCGGCTTTATGGAATAAATGTGGCTTCTCGTGAGGCATAAATGATATTAACCTTAGTGGTACATGTACTTTAGTCAACACTTCTTTAAGTAACGAAAACCTGACATCGGGAAACAGAAATCGGATTACTTAACACACGTTATGAATAAAATACTGGTTCTGGATACATATTATAAAATAAAATGCGGCCGCTTGTGAGGGGTAAATTTTATATTTTTGCACTAATATGCTGGCCACTGGTCACGTTAGTGGGGTGGCCTTTCGTGAGGGGTACTTTTGAACACAAACTCGTCAGTGCCGACGGATTCTGGCCGTAAGGAGCGGGGGGCCACTGGTCAGGGGGGCCGTTCAAGAGGGGGACCACTGTATTTAAATCTTGACATCCAACCAGTAAGAAAGAATGTCACATTTATTGTACCATTATTAGAATACAAACAGATCTGTCTTAAGAAGCAGCCTGTGGGAGGAAAGAGTATATTCTATAAAGACAGGTGACCGCTTAATACAGGTTTAGTTCTGCAATAATTTGATGTAAGAACTTTAAAAAAGTGTTAGTAAAAAGCAGGTGATTGTTTAATATATGTATCTATAAGGTGGTTTTACTGCCATTTTTAATTCATGATAAATGTTGTGCAAGACAAGGCATGGTATACTAGTCAAAATATTTTACCTGCATGTTCTGTAAAGTTTGTAAAATAGCTAGGTTTCTGGTTTACATTAAGGATTGTTATCAAAATTTCAAATTAACAGTGATTTCTGTACTTTTGATTGAGTATATCAAACTGAATATTGAAGTAAATGTCCTAATTTTAATTTTATCTGATGTATTTGTGCAGTGATTTACATTTTCTTTGTTTAAAAGATTTAATGACACTTTGTTGAATTTTGTCAATACTACAATGAAAGCACGTTTAAAACTAATCATTGCTAGTTAACAATTAGTTAACATTGTAGGTCTGGTAATTTTGTTCATTAAAAGAATGTTGCCTATAAAGGCAACACTTTAAGATATAAAAGTTTTGCAGAACAGAATTAAGAGTCTTCCATTTTTTAAACAATGCATTTTACACACCAAAGGTTTGTTGCACATGATATGTATTGTATACCAAGAATCCAATTATCAGACTTTACTGTTGGTACCAATTATTCCTAACAGATAGGTTTATTGGCTAGCAGCATGTTTGGTGACATTGACCAGGAGCATGGTTAAGTTTTTGCACCTGGTGATGACAGAATGAAACCATTGTTCTGAACCATGGTGCAACCAAGGAATATTCTTGATTTTACAGAATTAAAAGGCAAAATGGGGTGGTAGCATATTTAATCATGATTTCTGAACTGAAGTGAGATAGCATGCAGGAGGCTGCCATCATAAGTCTGTTGCAGAAAATGACCAGTAAAATAGGCTTATGAAAAATAGGTGCATCACAAGTGACCCACTAAACACTATTTTCTTGACATTGTCTTAAATGCAGCAACTTGTCTTGGAAAATATAGTTTGGATAGTTGGCATTTGTAGAACTTGACTCCTTCATATTGTAATTTGGAATACTGGAGATGCAGTTTCATCCAAATTCTCATTTGTATAAAGCTGCTTGCTGAATTTGGTTGAAACCCAATAATCCTTGTTTTAAGTAATGCTGTGGAAACCAAAGTAAACCTGACAGACAATCAGAGGGACATAATTCTTGTGTATGATATCATGCAATGATAGAAATCTAACTAATTCAAGGTCTTACCACCATAAAAAGTATGCTAAATATAATTGAAATCCAAAATTCTTTAGTAAAGTTACACTGCAGAATCCAAAGCTAAGATGACAGGCAATCAGGGGGCCAGAGATCTTGTCAGTGATTTTGTGTAATGCTGGAAATAAAACTAACCATATATACTGGCTTATAATTCGAGTCCAAGTGGAAACTGCACAGACCCAGATCTTCCGTCGCATAATATTCTGGCAGATCTGGGTCTGCGCAGTTTGTTAGCAGTAGTCACTAGAACAAACAAGATAGACCCTGGTCTGCAGGTGCAGTATGCTATGGCAGATCAGGATCTTTGTTGTTTGCAGGTTGACTTGACTTATAAGCAAGTACATACAGTATTCTCGGTCTCAACAACACAAAGCTGAATACCAAACTCGTTGAAATCACCCAAGACTTGGTAAAGTTAAGCTGCTGAAAAATATGATGGATTGACTACTCTTGGATAGTTTAACTAGCAAGTCACAGAAAATGCTTAATCCTGGATTGTGAAAATTCTTTTGTTCTTTATCTTAATTAATAGTTGTCAAATAATTAACCCAGTCTCCATTATTTGAAAATTTTATTCCAAGTTTTTGGCTTTTGGGGGGAAATTCATCAACACACTGATTTATTGACACTTTATTACAATGATGTATTTCCCAAACTAACCAAGTAACACTCTTGGGACAAGAAAATATGTTAAGAAGAGACAGTAATGCTGATCAGCACTTTATGGTTTTGTTATTAGAATTAGATAATATTTCAGATATAGTAATAAATGAACAATTTTTTAGACATTGCAGATTTTGAATAAATACTGGAAGCAGTCAGCTATGCTGGGAATCAACATAGGGGGTCTGGCAGCAGGCGTGTATCTTCTCCACCGCACAGGGAAGACAATGGACAAGGCAGCTATGGAAAGTCTGTCTAAATGTGAAATAAAGAATATGAAGGAAGAACTGCCTTGCGGAGAAGAGGATGAAAACGTTTGAAGGAAGACAGGGTATTCTCAAACTGTGTACAGATAAAATAAATCTCCCCAGCAGAATGAGATGACCTTGTCAAATAGGAAGAATGCATGGAAAGAGTGTATCACAAAATATGAACATTTTCAAGATTACTGCTGAAAAGTTAGCTAGCAGAGAGATTATTTAACCACACAGAAACCAGTAACATTAAAAAAAAGTATAAATATGTAGATTAAGACCAATTCCATTTCAGTTTCTTTCTTATTGATGGAATGCCTTAAATTTCTTGTGTAGGAGGGGTGAATGAAAGAGATTGTGAAATAATATTTTTACCTTAAAAAGTGTAAAGATTCAGGACTAAGCTGTCATTTATCCACTCGAATCAAAATATATGTGACATAACTACCTGTAAAGGTTAATAATATTTGTATTTATCCATGTTTATCATGTACCAAACAGTGAAGAGCAAAGACCCAGATCTGCCTTCACACAATGTGCCAATGAATCACAGTCCATAGTGTTTGTTCTACTTGTGACTTCAGCAAACAGTATAGACACTGACCTGCTAGCATATAATGGAAAGTTGGACTCAAAATATATGTGACATAACTACCTGTAAAGGTTAATAATACTTGTATTTATCCATGTTTATCATGTACCAAACAGTGAAGAGCAAAGACCCAGATCTGCCTTCACACAATGTGCCAATGAATCACAGTCCGTAGTATTTGTTCTACTTGTGACTTCAGCAAACAGTATAGACACTGACCTGCTAGCATATAATGGAAAGTTGGATCATTGTCGTTGCCATCAACAGTTGAGTGCATTTGATATAAATAAGCAAAAAAGAGACACCACCCAGAGAATAAATTTAATCAACTGTCATTAGTGTATACAATTTATAGTGGTTAATTGAAATCATCTTTGCAACCATCATTTGTTTGTAACTTATATAATTCTGTTACGGTTAAGTTGACTAAAATATGCTTTTTATTGCCCCCATTTGGGAAGGGATATAGCATCGTGCTTGTTTATTAGTGGGTTTTTTTAATGCTTTCATTCATTCATTACCACCTCAATATTTTGTTATGTAGTCAATATCTCAGACCCAATTTCATCAATAGTTATAAAATTTGGTATGTAGATACATCTCCAGAAGAGTAACTCGGCCATACCAAAACTATGTCACTGTGACATAATTTTCACACTTTAAGCAGGTGTTCATTGATAACACCCTTAATATCCTTCAGTCTATTTCACCTACACTCCTGATTTTATTTTAGTAACATCCGAGTTTTCTTGTGACTTTACCTGTTGTAGTGTTGTATATGAAGATGTAGTGTGACCCACCATTTGTTTGTCCAGTCTGTTTAACTACTGGAATGCTAGTGTGATCGCTTTTGGTATTAGTCGCTAAATTCAGTTCCAGTGTCACATACACTCCAACTAATAAATAACCATAATTGGACTATACATGACAAAGTTGTTTTAATTAGGTACAAATGTTCAGTTTGTTTGGATATCTTGCAGTCTTCTATTCAGATTACAAATTGTGCCAATGAGCCATACATTGTGCACCCCTGTTCTGAGGTTTTTTCAAGGTTTGTTGATGGATTACACCATGGCAGAGCAGGTGAGACATAGCAGTTTGCAGAATTCTTGTTTTTTTTTCCAAATTGAGCAGTATTTTGAAGAAACTATCTGCAAATTTGCAACAATAACTTATTGCCTCTTCAGGTTTAAAATGAGTGACTTTGTCATAATTTCAATGAAATTTGAAATATCCGACTTTTCCAAGTTCTAGAAACAATTATTTTCAAAACAAATGACCTGGATATACTGCAATGATGCATGATATTCTTACTGTATTTATCTATAAGATGTGATTTTGGATTTTGATGAGAGAAAGACAAAAAGAGAGAAGCATGAGAAGGCATTTTATTTTGTGAAAAGAAAATATATAAACTGTAATTTCCAAACTTTTATTAAATGTGTTCTAAGTACAAAAGGTGTAAGAAGAAAATGATACAGTACAAAATTAAAAACCTTTAAAATTGAAAAAGTGAACAGATAGCACCAGTATGACAGCTTAAATTTTTTAGAATTTGTTTCCATTCTTACAAAATAAATTTGTTGGGAAGATATTCACTAATTTTAACCTGATGTATGAACAAATCTTAGTTATCATCCCAAAATAAGTTGTCATGTGACTGGTTTAATTAGTCATCAAGTGACCTTTTTAATAAGTTATCATGTGACCTTTTCAATATGTCATCATGTGACCTTTTTAATGATGAAGAAGGTGGAAAATATTCTGCTATTTCTGTAATATATTTTTGAGAAATTGCAAATTATTTCCTTGGCTGTAATGAGCTATGACATGGAAAAATATTCACAATAAAATTGAGATAAATACTTAACAGTGTGTAAAAATTGCAAGAGCAAATGATTTGTTGATGGGCTTGTCTTAAGAAGGTGATGACCATAATATTTTTTTAAGTTTCAAGGCAATCCATCAAAATCTGCAGACTAGTTGTGTTCACAAATGCAAGATCAATGGAAAAGATACTCATATTTAAGTCAGGGTACAAAACAAATTATCCAGAAACTTTTATGTTGTATCAGCTGTCTGTTTTCTTTTACCCATTGAATACTTCTCAAACAGTCATAAAAGCAATTTTCATAGGTGAAATATTGATTTTTTCTTTGTGGATTTTGACTAAGCAAATGATGAAAAAGCATTTTATAAATGGCATTTAGGGCAATATGGATATCATGGGATGCAGTGCTGTAAATGGCATTAGGGCAATATGGATATCATGTGATGCAGTGCTGTACAATATCTTTGATTAGGTTAAATATTAGATTACAGTGAACCTTGAAAATTATGGTTTAATAGATGTGACTCAAAAAAGGAAATGTTACATTTTGTCTTACAGAAAGGAAGGAAAACTCAGTGAATGTTTACATGAATCATAACTCTTATAATTGGAAAAAAAATCATCAATTTGTTGTAAATTTTGAATGTGATGAGATCTTTAAAAAACTTGTAAAAAATGGAAAGACAAATGCAGTGGTCCCATCTCTTGTGAAGCCCCTCTCAGGAGACCAACCCTTGCTTAGAGGTCACCTTACCTATTACCAACATAGTACATTACCTTTTAATATATTGTCCCCTTCATAACATTTGTAATGTAATTTTTTAAAGGATCCACAGGTATGTGCAATTCTCAGAACAATTGTATTGTTATTTTTTTATGTTAACATGAAGATTTTACATAGCCATTAAATCTGTGGTTTTTATTCTTGCCAGTTTTTGAAAGATAGTTTATCTTTTCAACTACTAATGCAGCAATTTATTTTCACAACTAGTGAATATTGAGTATTTGTTTCCTCATTGTAATGTAGATTAACCTGTTAATGCTAGTTTTCATGATTGTAAATTAACCAGTTAAGACTAGTTTTCATGATTGTAAATTAACCAGTTAATACTCAGTGATTGTAAATTAACCAGTTAAAACTCAGTGATTGTAAATTAACCAGTTAACACTAGTTTTCAGGATTGTAAAAATTAACCAGTTTACACTAGTTTTCATGATTGTTGTTGTTGTTGTAGGGTTCAATGCCATTTTTCAGCGCAAGATAGGCTATGCATAGCAGCCAGTATAAATCGTGAGGAAGAACCCAGAAAAACCCCAGAAAGAACCACCGACTCATGAGAAGCTACTGGCAAGCTTTCTCACATACCCACATTGGCCAAATCTGAGACTCGAACCCACACAGACAGAGGTGAGATGGCAGCGATCTGTAATGTGAGCACTTTAGATCACTTGGCCACTCGGGGCCCCTTTCATGATTGTAAATTAACCAGTTAATACTAGTTTACATGACTGTAATGAACCAATTGACACAATTTTTCTTGATTTTAAGTAAAATTTGTGATAAGGGTATTTGTTTTCTGATTAATGGTAATAAAAATATTTGCACTGCAACCTATACCCAGCCTTATAAAATAAAAATAAAAATCAACTTATAAAATCAAAACATTATATATCAGATTATTAAGGGGCAGGGATTGTTGTGACCATAAATTGCTTCACCATTAATTTGTTCTTTTGGTGTGTAGGTGACATTGGTAATTCTTGATGAGAATTCAGTTGAACCAAGGACACCAAAATATCTGAGTGGTGATTTAGTCCAAAACTGACTCAAGAGTGTATTAGAGGAGGTACTCACTCTAAGCTGTATTAGATGATGGGTGAGGAGATACTGCTTTTAATCTGTGGATGTTGGTTATAGAAATAATCTGGATTTCTTTATGTTCTCATGACAAAGAACTGATTGAAGATTGGGTCTGTAAAACAAAGTCTACAAATGCATTTTGATATTGTTCACATATGCATCATCTGCCACTGGAAAATTATATAATGGTCATGGAATACATTATTAATATATGTCTTAACAGAGGTATTTAAATCAAAATATTAGACAAAATGCTGTTTTCCATCTATATACCTCATAATTATTGCCATTGTGTCACCAATGTATCACATCATAGCTATTACTTGACTATCTCTTTCTCTCCATCAAATCATGTATCATGCACAAGACCCAATACAAAACCAAAATATAACAATGTGCATGAATATTATGAATGTATATATTTGTGACAACCATAAATTCTGATTAAGTTAGCACCATGATTCAGCATTTGGAAATATATTGTTGGAATTGCATGTCCTATGTGCTGTCACTAGAAGGAATAGAGTAAATCAGCAGTGCCCTGTACTGGTAACATCAGCAATGTCCTGTACTAGTAACATCAGCAATGCTCAGTACTAGTTACATCAGCAATGCCCTGTACTAGTAACATAAGCAAGGCTCTTTACTAGTAACATCATTAATGCCCGATATTAATAACATCAGTAATGCCCTGTACTAGTAACACAAGCAATGCCCTTTACTAGTAATATAAACAATGCCCTGTACTAGTAACATCATTAATGCCCTATATTAGTAACATCAGTAATGCCCTTTACTAGTAATATAAACAATGCCCTTTACTAGTAATATAAACAATGCCCTGTACTAGTAACATCATTAATGCCCTATATTAGTAACAT
Organism: Megalonaias nervosa; assembly: GCA_016617855.1. Lineage (NCBI taxonomy): Eukaryota > Metazoa > Mollusca > Bivalvia > Unionida > Unionidae > Megalonaias > Megalonaias nervosa. The sequence continues at coordinate 42,957 of JAECUM010092867.1, read as the reverse complement.
CAGTAATGCCCTTTACTAGTAATATAAACAATGCCCTTTACTAGTAATATAAACAATGCCCTTTACTAGTAATATAAACAATGCCCTTTACTAGTAATATAAACAATGCCCTGTACTAGTAACATCATTAATGCCCTATATTAGTAACATCAGTAATGCCCTTTACTAGTAATATAAACAATGCCCTTTACTAGTAATATAAACAATGCCCTGTACTAGTAACATCATTAATGCCCTATATTAGTAACATCAGTAATGCCCTTTACTAGTAATATAAACAATGCCCTTTACTAGTAATATAAACAATGCCCTTTACTAGTAATATAAACAATGCCCTTTACTAGTAATATAAACAATGCCCTTTACTAGTAATATAAACAATGCCCTGTACTAGTAACACAAGCAATGCCCTGTCTTAATCATCTGTTTGCAGTGTTTCTGTACTTGCATAAAGAACATGTAATCATGTATCTATATAGGCTTTTGAATATTTGAGCCAGCTTTGTGGACTGTGAAGAGTTTCTGAACCGATAACAAAAGTCATATAAAAATTCATGCATGGAAATAATTATATTAAATTGTTAAAATTTTCAATTATTCTAAAATGAAACATTTTGGCAACTGTGTGCAGTTTATAATTCTGCCTTAGTACAGGAATATGTATTTCAAGATTACTGTACCTCAACTAGCCATTTTTCTGATATATTGTACATCATGTATTCATTTCTCTAATATATACTGCATAGGTAGCCATTTCTCTAATATATACTGTACCTTAGTAACTATTTCTCTAATATATACTGTACAAGAGCCATTTCACTAATATATACTGTTCAGGAGCCATTTCTCTAATATATATACTGTACCTCAAGTAGCCATTCCTCCAGTATATACTATACCTCAAGTAACCATTTCTCTAACATGTACTGTACCAAAAGTAGCCATTCCTCCAATCTATACTATACCTCAAGTAACTATTTCTCTAATATATACTGTACCAAAAGTAGCCGTTTCTCCAATATATACTGTACCTCAAGTAGCCATTTCTCTAATATATACTGTACCTCAAATAGCCATTTCTCCAATATATACTGTACCTCAAGTAACCATTTCTCTAATATATACTGTACCTCAAATAGCCATTTCTCCAATTTATACAGTACCTCTAGTAGCCATTTCTCCAATATATACTGTTCATCAGATTGGCATTGTTCAGGCAGAGGAGCACTGTCTTAAAAGTTATACTTTGAAAACATGTTGACTATGAAAACATTAAATGTAAACATTGTGAAGTTATTATCAGTACTAAAAGTAAATACAGTGGTCCCCCTCTTATATGGCTACCCCTTCTGCACCGGGAAAGTGGCCTTATAAGACGGGTGGCCTTTCCAGAGGGGAACTAAATTTTTTGTGAGAAGTATATGTAATGTATATAGTAAGAAAGCTGCATACTTCTAAGCATTTAATATCTTTGTTTAAAAGTAACATTAATTATTAAAAGGTTCTTCTTGTCTTAAGAATAGACTTATTTCAACTGAATATACATTAATAGTTCGTATTCTTGATTTAAGCATTATGTGCGAGCAGGTATTGTTGTCCTGCACATTGAAAAACCGTTCAAAAACGTCATTTAAATCTTGGTACTTACATAATTCTCTTTCCCTTTGCTCCATCTTCCCACTCCTGCTGAGTAATCTCCTTATCGTTTATGACGTGTATTCGGTCTTTTCAGCATAAAATTGTTTTATTCGAGTCTTTTCTGCATAAAATTCTTCAGCAAGTCCTCCCTCCCCACTCCCCAATGATGTCAAGTAGAATAACTGACTTTCTTCTAAAGTAATACGTCTCCATTTACATGATGACATGTTAATGTTTGATAATGATTTATTCGGATGTTGCTATCTGTATGTGATTAAGTTATGCGGAGAAACTTTGTAGAGTGGACGAAATGCTTTCTTTGTAAAGGAAGTGATAGATGTATTGTCACATGACTTTTTTGGTCTTTGTACCCTGTTTTGTTCATGGTTAATTTCTCTGTGTGTGTTAATCCACAAAATCTATATTTAGCCTATGCTGACCATGTTATGCTTTTGACAATTATGTCTGGTTGTAATTATCAAAGAGAAGAACTCGACAGATGTGTGAAGCCCAGAACTCTATCACAGCATCGTTCAGCCTATTTCCTAATAATGCTGGCTTTATAGAAAATGATATAATATTAATGTTACATGTACATCAGCCAACACTTCTTTCAGCAACAGAAACCTGACATCGGGAGAAAGGTATAGACAGTAGAGATAATCTGATCACTTACCTTACGATATGAATTAATTATTGGTTCTAGACACATTTGAAATAAAAAGTGGCCGCTTGTGAGGGGAACATTTTACATATTTGTACTAATATGCTGGCCGCTGGTCATGTTAGATTGGTGGCCCTTCTTGAGGGTACTTTTGAACACAAAGTCATCAGTGCCAAGGGATTCTGACTGTAAGAAGTGGGTGGTTGCTGGTAAGGGGGGCCGTTCAAGAGGGGGACCACTGTACAAATTTACCATACATAAGAAATCAGAATCATTTTTAAGTACAAAAACTAGATTCTAAGAAAACACTGCACAGCTGTGTTTTCAGCACCAAACTTTTTAGCCATATTTTTTTCTCAGTGTAAGCCTGTTGGTGTTCATTTAAAACATCTAGTATCTGTTTATGTTTCATTTATTTCAATGTTTATGACATCATGTAATTTACATATTTAAATGTCTCTTTTTTTTTTCTTCAGTAATTTTAAATTTCTTTGATTGTTGAAAATATTATGAAGTGTCTTGTTTATATAGTGTTGTAAACCATGGTTACTTCCTGTTAGTCTTTTATTGTTGAAATGGCAGAGAGGCATCATTTAGTACATTTGTTGTTAGTGTTTCACAGAAAAGTCAAATAAAAACATGTCTGCCATAAAACTAGTCATTAGATTATGACAATACCCATACTGCTATAGTACTTTTTTTATAATCAACTGGAAAGAGAGCCAGTCTGACTGATTAATTGGCAGATTAAAGTCCTAATCTGTTAAATGGATTAATGTCTGCTTCACAAGTAGGAGACATAAAATAACAAAAATTCAAAGACGAAAAACAAAGAGAAAGATCAAGATGCACCCCCGATGAACCACACTTTGAATGTGTTTTCACTGAGTGTACTGCTGTCATGCTATCTATTCTTTAAATTAATGCTATCATGCTATCTATTCTTGGAATTAATGCCAGCACACCATCTATTCTTAGAATGACTGCTATCATGTCACCTTTTCTTGGAATTACTGCTATCATGCCATCTATTGGAATTACTGCTATCATGCCATCTATTCTTGGAATTACCGCTATCATGCCATCAATTGGAATTACTGCTATCATGCCATCTGTTCTTGGAATTACTGCTATCGTGACATCTATTCTTGGAATTACTGCTATCATGCCATCTATTGGAATTACTGCTATCATGCCATCTATTCTTGGAATTGCTGCTATCATGCCATCTATTCTTGGAATTACCACTATCAAGCCGTCTATTCTTGGAATTACTGCTATCATGCCATCTATTCTTGGAATTACTGCTATCATGTCATCTATTCTTGGAATTACTACTATCATGCAATCTGTTCTTGGAATTACTGCTATCATGCCATCTATTGGAATTACTGCTATCATGCCATCTATTCTTCGAATTACTGCTATCATGCCATCTATTGGAATTGCTGCTATCATGCCATCTATTGGAATTACTGCTATCATGCCATCTATTCTTTGAATTACTGCTATCATGCCATCTATTGGAATTACTGCTATCATGCCATCTATTCCTGGAATTGCTGCTATCATGCCATCTATTCTTGGAATTACCACTATCAAGCCATCTATTCTTGGAATTACTGCTATCATGCCATCTATCATTAAATACTTAAGTTGTTATTCTCTGACCCAAAGATGTTAAAAACTTAACTTGCAATCCTGAGACCCAATGATGTAGAAAACTTTTAGTTGTTATTCTGACCCAGACGTGTAAAAAAAAATCCATGTAAAACAAATATTGAAAGGCTCTGAGGATATGTAATAACACAGAGTGAAATTATGTACTGGGAAAAAATATTGCCAAACAGGTAGAGAATTCCCTAATAAGATGTGAACCTGGGTCAACAGTTTATGGAAACAGTCACCTTGCCTACACAGACCAACCCTTACACCTCCTTGACCATGTGCACTTCACTGTAAATGGATGGAGCGTTGTTGCTGGGATAAGCATTCATTCATAGCAGACACATCTGTAAGATAACCCAGCAATAAACTCTCATCTAATACACAGTCATTCTGGATTCCTATGACAGAAATCAAGGCATATAGAAATTGATATAGATAGGTACATCAGTAGGGTGTATATTCTAGATTCAGGAAGAATTAAAATATAATTTTTATGTAATACAGTGTATATCAATTCATTGATAACATGACCACAGGAAACCAATATTGGAGTAATTTTTTAAAAAAATACTTTGTTTTGGCTAAACAAGAAAAGTGAAAGTATATATTTACAATTCAATCACAGATTTATGACTGAATCCCATAAACGGGTATTTATAAAGTATGTTATAGTAATGGAAATTACTACATACAGAAGGATGTCATGGCTTAGGGCACAAAAGTGGTGACAACTTGTACTACTTTAGTCTTGGGGTACTTAAAAAAGACATCATTTGAGAGAATGAAGGAGAAACATGGAAACAAAATTGGGGATTGTCTGAGAATGAACTGAAAAAAAGTTTTTAGATGACAGTTTCTTGATATCGATTAAATATATACCTATAATAGAATTCTTCTAGGAAAGTAATAACTTATATCCAGAAATGAAATTGAAAAATAAATGAGAATGAAATAAGCATTACATTTCTGGAAATACTTGTGTAAATTATCTGAAGTTTATATTTCTGCTGATACTTATAGTGAACCAACTGATACATGTAACTTTATATAGTAGTTATAAATCTTGTCCTCCAACATATATGAAAGTAAGCATTCCCTCTTTTGCTTGCATCAAAAGTGATTAGAATTGTAATGGCCAAACATATAGAAGAACAAGACTCACAGAATTACAGCAACATCTTTGCAAGCACAACTACCCAGAGGAAATTATCTGTCCTAGAATACTGCGAGGGAAAATAAATGGTCTGATCAAGGGAGATAACTGTGATAAAATGGACCCATTTATCAAATAGAAATTTGACAATCACAGCTTTAAGCCATGGAATAACCAATATCTTTCCAATAGTATAAACATTGGAACAATTCCTTCAACATAGTAATAAAGTCAAAGAATGAAAATTAGTAGTAGTATGAGACAACCCCAAAATTTGAAACCAATTCTTATCAGGTCTAAAGTTAACTTCACTGACACAGAGGCCTGAAAAACCAAATGTGGTATAAGTAGATCTGCAGAATAATGTTGTAATATATTGTAATATAATACATGTAGAAGGAAACCTTGTTACATGTAAGACTTGCAAGATATTTAAAATTAAGTTGGACATGGATTACTGTTGTAAAAATGTGATGTGTGCATTGACATGAGGAACGTGAAGCTGTTTCTATAGATGATAATGAATATTTAAGAAAGAAAAGGAACTTTATTTCATAGACACCCTACAACCAGACCTTAATATTCAAACTAGAGTGTCCTCACACCATACTGTTTGTACCATCCTACTGATTTTGAAAACAGAAATCAAGGATATAAAAAATGCACAAAACTTGGTCATTTCAGTCATTGATTTATAATTTTAACCTGATTGTAGCCAGAGGGTCCTAAACACTGTTATCTTTGCATTTTGAATCAAATGGGAGTTTCTTGATTTGTTGATTAGCACTGTACCAAATCTATGTTTTCAAATAATAGATTTGATGTAGGTCACCATCATTGAAAATCTCACAAATTCCATAAATTTGGGATTTTTATCTCTTTGAACTCATGTATGCACGAATTCCTCCTATTTCTTTGTTCAGTTTGTTTTAGAAATGTTAAAAATAAACATTGCAAATATGGGATGCAAACGAATGAGTTTTTACTGAAATAGACTATTCTAGAAACCAGAAATGAACTGCAGGCAGCCTTTTTGCTAGTTTATATCAAGAGCTTCTGTTTGTGTTTAAATGCTGATAATTCGACAGTGTAAGTGACCTCTTGGCAAAATCAGGTTAGAAATTATAAATCAAGGAATGAAATAAATTAATTTTTAACATTTTAAAAATTCTTGATTTTTGTTTTTAAAATTGGTAGAAGGGTACAAACAAATGATAGGATGTGCTAATACCATAATTATCTGAGATTCACCAAAAATGGGAGAATTTGTACATTGAGGCAATAAACTGATATATTTTTATAACATAGAGGAATCCTATATGAGATGAATTGCAAAAAATTAAAACTTTAAACAATTTATGTCCTACTTTAAACGTTGTATCAAGACATTGATCCACTTTCATAATAATTTGTATAGGGCCTGTATTGAGGGCATTAATATCCAGTTTATTTTGTTTTATTTAGCCTGAGAATGTTAGGCGTTACCATATTACATTATGCCAGTCCATTCAGTTGGACCACGAAGTCAATTGGAAAATGGCTTCGATAGAAATCATTCATCCCACTGAAATCTGGAATGTTTTCAAGGATTAAACCACTTTCGTTGCAGAAATACTGAACGAACAGATCCCAAAACACTTCGATAATGCTACGGGCTTTTACGAAACCATGCCACCAGCGACAGGTAATGGCCGATTAAATGCTTATGATATAAGAATTCCTACAGATAATTATTTCAATACCCGACATTTCGTCAAAACAATTTCATCTATTTTCAACGGTCTGTGTCGATAAAAGCAACAGACGAGTACTGGCCGAAAAACAATCAACCTTCTTATTGTTTCAAATTGGGTTTTTTTCCGACGGTAAAACATAATCCATCACCTTTACTCCCTTTTTATTTCCTACTGGGGGTCAAAACACAGCTCTCGATACTATCAAAGATACCATGAACACAACGGATTCTTCGGTTTTCGATATCCCAAGTAGGAAACATCATGTTCATCGAGAATGTGTGGGTCCTCATTATTTTCGTCTCAATAAAATCGTATTTTGACAGTGTGAATTTGAGTATAAAAAAATTTTCAACAAAATATTTTATTCGTGGAGATATGTTCAAATCGGCCTCCGATACCGTGGCACTATCTTGAAACATGAAAGTTGAAGCATTGACGTAAGGAAAAGAATTTCTTCAAAATGTACTCATACGGTATCTAAGTATCTAAGGCAGTGCAAAATGTATTGATTAAGATAGGAAAAGAACTTCTTGGGAGCAGAGACACACTTATAAATTCACTTCACTCATGTCGAAGGCAATGATTCCCCATCTATACTGGAGCAAGGGCATGACAGAAAGAGAGCTCGAAAACACGTCAAACTTAATAGTATTACGACTCTATGATCTTAAACTAAGTAATAGAAAAGAGCGAAAACCAACAAGTTTTGTAAAATTCAACAAATAATTTATTCCCCTTGAACACAAAGTGAAACATATAAAAAGAACTTAAATCAGCAATACGAATTAAACCCCAAATAGTCCAAAAATGTTACCACCAGTCCTAATAAATAAAGTTTTAATTAAATTCCAGTATTGTTCGAATTAAGATCCAGCGCTGAAGATATTGATGCGCCTGTAGTGGCCTATGAAGTGGTGATGTGACAACAGTCTTTTGATGAATCACAATCCAAGATGTCCATGTTTGAATTCACTATAATTCCAGATTAATGTTTCTGTCCAAGAATATTTTTCAGCACTGTGTAATTCCAGAGAATAATAATTTGAATAATAATTCTAGCCCAAGCCAAGTACTGAACACAACAGTAAGACTGATTCT
>JAECUM010092867.1:0-30000 GCA_016617855.1 Megalonaias nervosa | reverse complement strand
TGGTATAAAACCTAAAATAATAAGCGATTGTATTAAAAAGTTGGAATATCATATATCACCAAAATATGGATCAGTATGGTTATTCGCGACTGAAAATGATATGAGAATAGTGGGTTGGGCAGATGATCTAATCACATTTATTGACAATATGGTTGATATTTTATTTGATAACAATATTTCTAAAGCTGTACAAAATTAAACATCTACTGTTGTAACCCATATTTTATTATAATCTTTTTCATATCTGCTAACTCTCATTGGCAAAATATCTGTTAACATACTGTCAATAATACGGAACTCGCGTATTAAATAGTCCATATAATATTTTATATCACGCAAATAAGATCGTATTTGATCAAGTAAGTTTTTATAGGTGATACTTGCTGTTTTACAAGCCTTTTTTTTTAGTCGCAAGACGAGGTTCAATTTTTTTACACGCTGTTGCAAGAGAAACACCGACACCAGATATTATTAACAAAAACGGATTTAATGATGCTCCACTTGAAATTATACCAGAGCTAGTCATTAACAACGGTAAATATGATATCACTCGGAGTATTTTGGTATAGTATTTGTAACATTTATTACGCACCAAAGTTTTTTATGATAATATCTGTAATATTGCATTAGAGCGTCCACATCTTGTTTTGGAATGTTTTCTGAAATATGATTGAAATCAACTATATTTTTTTTCATTATATAATATTTGTTTACATATTTTATATAGTAATGTCAGTCCGGGGGTTTGATTTTTTATATTTAATTAAGCTCCAGCTACTTCAGCTATGAATTCTAGACACCAGTAGTAACGTCTCGGGGGCATTTCCATTGATGTTAACGTGAACGTTTCTTTGATGTCCTTGGCTAGAATCACTAGCAGAGGATTATGATATACATTCGGTGATAATGGAGCGGCAGCAGTGATTTCCAAACCATATATAGATAACCTGTATAACCCAGTTACTTCTGCGGTATGTTCGAGAGTTTTATTTTCCGGTGTCCATACTGATGTTTCTGATGCTACTGTGTATACCACATTGATGATCTTCTTGTGTAGAATTTTAGTAAGTAACTCTGTTACTAGATTAGTTTTTTCAATAATACCAGGAATTCCGTTAATAATATCGTTTAGTTTTATGTCAATGTCAGCAAGTTTAATATCTACAACCGCTGGACTTCCAAAAAATTCATTAATAGATTTGTTTATATTTCTACGAAAATTCAGGAACGTTTGTACGTGATTAGAAAAATTAGTATTTAGTGTAGTCATTCCATCGTTGATTGTTGTTATTGCTGTTACTTGATCGCTAGCGATCTTAATGTTGCTATCGTCGTCGTATTTCTTTGTTGCAGCGTCAAAATCTGTTTCTGGTGTTCTGAGATTATTAATACCATTATTGTTCATGTTGAGGAATGCGCGCATTATACCACCACGCACTAACACATACTTAGATTCTTGATCGTCGACGTATTTTTTGTTGCTGCGTCTGATTCTGCAGCTGGGTCTCCAAGATATGTAATTTTTTTTCCTGACATGATAATATTACCTGTAACTGCCCCACCTATTTTATCAAGTTTGTTATCATCAACATACTTTAACTACAAATAACTTACCGCTTGAGTTTGATTTAAGTTTGCTGGTGGATACCTCGTCTCTAAATTTATAATTTTTTCCCTGACATATCTAAGTTACCGCTTAAAGTTCCACCAGATTTATCTAGTTTATTATTGTCGACTAATTTAAGTTGTGCATAACTAACAGCTTGTGTATTAACAAAATTTATTGGTGGATAATCTGTTTCTAAACCTAGTACTCGTTGATTTGACATAAACAAGTTTCTCGTCATTATGTCGCCGGATTTTTTTAGATAGCCTGATAAATCAACCTTGCCGTCTGTTGTACTTTTAGCTGTTGAATCTCCTACTAATGTTCCAAATTTTGAATAAAAACTCATTATTTATTTATCGTTTGACAAAATTATATAGCATAAAATTATATAACAATAATGGCAAAATCATCGATATTAAATTTTGATACAGAACGTTTGGTGAAACATAAACATAACAATGAACTTCCAGATTGGCATTATCTTATTGTTGGAAGAACTGGATCGGGAAAAACAAACTTACTTATGAATTTTCTTCTCGGAGACAATTTTAACTACGATCGCGTTTATATTTACACGATTAATCCGCAACAGGATAAGTACGAGCTACTTAACAATTATAATGACAAACTTCGTGATGATCTTGAAGCTGGCGAAGATTTTTTTTTTATTATCAAACAACCAGAAGAACTTGTTCCAGTTAATCAACTTGATTCGTCCGAACACAAGATAGTTGTTTTTGATGATATTCCGCTAAACAATGAAGAAATGAATAAAATCAGATCACATTTTTCACTGTCGCGAAATAAAAAATTTAATTCTATTTATCTCGCCCAGGGTTTTTATAATGTTGACAGATTTATTAGGCGAAATACTGGTTGTTTTATATTATTTCCAGGACTTGACAATGTCGATGTTAGAAATATCGCGAACGAGCAATGTGGTGATGTAACAAAAGATAAATTTATTGAACTATATCATCAAGCAACGGCAAATAAATATGACTTTTTTTTGTTTGATAAATTAACAAATGATATGAGTAAAATGTTTCGATGTTGTATTGAAAAATATCTACAGTAATTTTTATACAAAATAGTATATAATTAATGGAAAGACAAGCAAAGTACAGAAAACATATAAAAAATCTAAAAAAACTTGCGCAATCTCAGGCAAAATTTAAACAGCAAGTACAGCAAGCACGACGTGGTCAAGTGGTTGCAGCAGAAACAACAGCCGCCGTTCTCAAACCAGTTACTGAAGCTTTACTTGGAAAACAACCTGAAAGTAAGCCACTATCAGAAGAAGAACTTAAGCGACTACAGGAAAAAGGTTTACTCGGACTAGTTAAAGAACAACAAGAAGCAGCTATTGCTAGATCTGATGCGGAGAAAAAAAAAATTAGCTGAGGAACTTACAGCGTATATGGATAATCCTGTTCCAAGACAAGCTGAAATAGATCGGCTAATAAATAATCCACTGGCACTTGAAAAAAATTAGCAAAATTAACAACACAAGAAATTTTAAAAAAAATTAGAGAATATTGAAAAGGAGCAAGAAAGAGTTTGCCAGTTAACGGTAAAGTTTTTGGGAATTGAAGATCAAAAACGATGGTATATAAAACAAGCAAATAATGAGATAACAAATGATGAATATGATGAATTTTTAGAGTAAGAAAATATAAAAGATCTTGATAATATAAGTAAATGGAGTGATGAAGAATTTAACACATTAATTACTAAATTAACTGTAATAATGAACAACGGTGTTACTGCTAGAAATGAGTTAAACACAGTTACAGAAGGGATAAATATACTTCCACTTTATGATAAAATTAGATATGGTGTTATTGCTTTAGTAATTGGAAAAACAGCACAAAACAGTAGAAAAAAATCTTTTGGTAGGGGGTGGAATTTTAAAAGAAAATTTGAATTATTCGATAAAAATCGTGTAGAAAAATAGGAACTGGAGTTAGAATATTTGCATCAGTTACTGAAACGATTGGCAGATTAATGCTATTGATATCATCAAAAGAAGCTGGAAATGTTGGTGCTGAAATTGACAATGAAATTATTGACATACTTGATAATTTGAGATCAGAAAATTTATTAACATCTGACGAATACGGAACTTTACATCACGATTTGATATCAAATCAAGGCGACTTAATCGCGGCGATTTAATTTTATAAATTTGTGTAACAATTTTATATAAAAAATGTCAGCAACATTATTACTAGACTCTAGCCAATCTGATGAAGATAGCGCAAACTTTTCAGCAAAGTATATTCCGCCAATAGAACTAGATCGTGAGAAACAATATGAAATTGGACTAATTTCCTGCACTTGTTAGAATTCTATGCCTAATGTAAAAACTGAAGTAAATGATGAATTTGCATTTGGTTATAATGTACTCGATGCATTTGTCACGTGGAAAAGAGTTAAAATTCCACAAGGAGCTTATAATATCACTGATCTAAATAAAACAATAAAAGAACTTATAACAAAAAATGGAGGTAACGCTGATAATTTTGAGCTTACACCAAATTATAATACGTTACGCGCTAGAATAACATTAAAAGATATGTATTTTGATATTTGGACGAAAACAAGTATCGCACCACTGATAGGATTTAAATATGATAGATATGATGTTGATCCTAATAAACCTATTACATATGACGGTATATATCCAGTAAATATAACTGATGTAAACACAATATTGGTAAATTGCTCTATCGCATCTGGTTCTTATTCAGCTAAAGGCAGCAAAGGACAAACGATATACAGTTTTTCACCGGACGTTCCACCAGGTTTTTTGATGCAAATTATTCCGCGCCATATTATTTATTATCCGCTAAATGTTGAAAATCAAATAACAGAAGTAAATATGCAGTTGACAGATCAGTCTGGAAGACAGTTAGATTTTAATAATGAAGTTGTTACTTATTATTTACACTTGCGCGAGCAATAGTAAACATATTTTCTGAAAGATTTGACAACAAAATTATACAACCTCAGATACAATGAAACAGAAAAAAGTTTATAGAAGAAAAATAGTAGGAGGATTTTTAGGAAATATATTTGCTAAAATTATAAAAAATATTCCAGGAATAGATCATAAAGTTGCACCAATTGCACTTGACGCATCAAAAGCTTTTGCAACTGGAGCTGCATCTGCTGCTGGAACTGCCGTGGGGCAAAAAATAACTGATAAAATAAAAGGCACACCTAAGGCGCATGCCGCACCTACGATAAAATAAGCTATTTCAGAAATCGCACCAAAAAAAGAAACTCAACGCGTAATGATAACAACGACAAAAAAACTTTTATCACCACGAGGAGAACAAATTATACAAAAATTAATATCTAAAGTAACAGCGCCGCAATAGCTTCGCTATCATTGATGACAAAATTTTGTATAACCTAATAAATAAAAAAAATGTCTGTAAAAAATTATCTCGATTTAGCAGAAATTTATGACACAGACGACACAGTAACAGAATTCGAATATGTTGAATATCTTGATGAACATTCTAACGAACCTAATAAGGCTGGCCAAAGAACATTCAATACTAGAGACGAGGACGTATTTCTACTGCCTCACAAAGCAGTGTTGGAAGTTCGTGGACAGATTATGACAGTAGCTGTTCCACCTGCCGCAATTGCAGCTGGAACAGAAGTAGCTCTTATAAATAATGGTTGGTGTTTATTTAAAAGTGCTAAATATCAGCTGGCCAATCAAACTGTGGAAGATATTTCAAATCACTTACAAGTTGCAAGTACAATATTATATATTATTTCATTTTCCGACGATTACTCCAGATCAACTGCAACTAACATGATGTGATTTAAAGATACTAGAATTGCTACAGCGGGATCTGAAGAATTTATTCAAAGAGGTGTTTTGATACACGGAGCTGCTGCTGCTGCAGATTTTCCAATTGTAAGAAGTTTTCTTATTGATAATGCAGACGCGCTAGGTATAGCCGCACCAGTCGCAAACGCTAATCAAGACGCTACAAGAGTTTCACTTACTGTTGCTTGTAATAATCTTGGTATAACCGCACCAGATGCAGCTGCAGACGGCATTGCAATGTTAAATTTAGTTATTAACACAATTGAATTTCGACAGAGACTTTACAATGAGGGTTATGCTAAGAGAAAGGCACTTGCAGCAGGATCACGTCAAATTACAGTGATGCTGCCACTAAGTACAATATTTGGCTTTTGCAGGGATTATAATAAGGTATTTCGTGGAGTTAAACATACGCTTATTTTAGATCGATCAGATCAAAATGATTGTTTATTTCGACGTGGCGGGGTTGATGTACAATTTGTTATAAACAAACTTGCATTATGGATGCCACGAATAACTCCGTCAATCACTAAAATGGCGGAATTAAATAATATGCTGGAAAAACACACAAACAGAATTTATTTTCAGCAACATAGAATATATCAAACAGCAGTTCCGAATACCACAGACTACACATGGCGAGTCACAACGACACCAAGTGAACAAAAACCACGGCAATTATTTGTTGTATTTCAGCAACAAGCTCGACGTGGAAACCAAGAACAAAATAATGAGATATTTGATAGCGCTGATGTTAGACGAATATACGCTAGAATAAATTCAAAGCAATATCCAGAACGAGCGATAGACTGCAATTTTGCAGATGACGCTAATAAAAACATTACTAGACCGTACATGTATTTACTCGATTCAATGCAAAAATATCAAGATGTTGGAGATGGATCTCAGATATCAGTAGAGGAATTTCGTACGCTTTATCCGATATTTTATTTTGATGTTAGCAAACATAGCGAGCGAGCTGTAGACAGCACAGCTGATATTGAAATTACTTGGACACTAGGAGTACTTCCAGCAGGGCAGTTAAACATGTATGCGTTAGTAATAAGCGATAGATTTGTTACAGTTGACTCTGTCGGAGGTAAAATGACAGTCCAAGTTTAAGGTGCTTTGCACTTTACTCAAAGTTCGAAGAACTTCAAGTTTAATATGTAATCGTTATATAAGATGACAAAATATATTGTAAAAGAAATACATTTGACTGATGGTCAAGTTAAAAAATTAGCAACTGCTGTTGCAAAACGGAGGCAGGTTTCATTAAAGGTCAATCCTAACGCAACGGGTATTTTAACAAAATTAATGTTAACTAAAAAACAAGTAAATAAATATGATCGCAAAACACCTTTTGTTTTAAATTTAAGTGCTGCACAAATAACTACAATAGCAAAACTTGGCGGTTTCTTCGGTCCGGCACTATCTGTAATAGCTAAAACATTACTACCTAAAATTTTGCCAGTGTTAGGTACATTAGGATTAGCAGCAGCGTCTGGAGCAGTATCTGGCGCAACGGAAAAGGCAGTTAAAGGTAGTGGTATTGTCCGCGGCAGTGGTATAAAGAAAATTTTCGTATGAATATCGATGGTAACAATTTTTTAGTTTAATGTTTCGTATGAATATCGATGGTAACAATTTTATGTGATTGATAAATATAATGCCTAAAAGAAAGACAACGACGAAAAGAAAGACAACGACGAAAAAAAGACACGACAGCGAAAAGGGGGATTTATTCCAATAGTCCCGTTACTAGCAGGATTGGCGGGAAGTCTATTGCCAAATCTGTTAGGAGTAGGACGAGGACTAATGTTGCCAGGAACAAGGAGATAAAATCTGCGTTAAGTGATTTCGATATACTTGATAAACTAAAAAAAGTAAAAAATTTCCACGGAGTTTATTCTAAAGATGAACTTACAGCGATTCCACCACAAGCGACATCGTGTGTTATAAATATACAAGATTTTATTGACGGATCTGGCACACATTGGGTAGCTGTCTATGATAACAATTATTTTGACTCGTTCGGAATTCCACCAAGTGACGCAGTAAAAAATTATATGAGCAGAGTACAAGATACGAAAATAATAAATTATTCGTCTAATCAAATTCAACCAGTTGGAACTTCCGCTTGTGGATATTATTGCGTAATGTTCATCAAACAGATGACAAAAAATCCAGATTTTTTAAAGTTTATTTTACAATTTGACAAACAACCTTCTCACGCTAATGATGAGATTGCATTTAATTTTTGTAAAGCTACCTAAAGCTTGCAATTAATTTTATCTAAATTACAAATATAACAATGTCAACATATTGTCTTAAGTGTAAAACTAAAACAGAAACTAAAGACGAAAAAACAGAAAAAACAAAAAATAATAGAACAATGCTGAAAAGTATTTGTGCAATCTGTGGGAGAAAAAAAGTATGTTTTTGCCAAAAACAAGCGGAGCGGGTTACCCTCCTGACGTTGTCAGGGAGATTATTTTAGTAGACGACTAAATAAATAATGGCATGTCAATGCGATTGCGATAGAGATATATGCCTCGAGCAAAATAAAATTGTTACATATTGCCAGAAATGCAACAACAGAGAAATAATTGGAACAGGTATAGATATACATAAATTAATTGGCAAACTGCCGAGACCAAAAGGCGGTTGGACATTGCCAGGCCATAAATACACTGGACCTTATAATCCTCTTGATAAACAACTTGACGAAAACGATAATCCGCTGCCAGGACAAGAACCTTACAATCAAGTTGATGCAATAGCAATGCGCCATGATATCTGCTATAGAGATATTGAACTTCCAGACAGCGAACAAAATAAACACAGCTGCGATAAAGTAATGTTAGACGAACTTCGTGAAATGAAACCTGTAAATATGAGAGAACGTGTTGACCGAAAGCTGGTCCAGGGTTTTATTGGAGCAAAATATAAACTTGGACTCGGAGAGTCTAGTATCGATAAAAAAGAATTATATGATGATCTTGCAACTGAGCTACACAGACCTAAAAAAAAAAGGTTCCGCGACGTAAAGTTGTCGCAAATGCCGTTGATGATATCTGGGCGATAGATTTAGTTCATATGTCAAATCTAGCTCAATTTAGCAAAAATAAGAGATATCTTTTTAATGTTGTAGATGTTTTTAGCAAATACGCGTTTAGTATACCCGTTTCGGATAAAACAGGGACGTCGATGACTGATGCGCTAAAACAAATTATTGTTAACACAGAAAGAAAACCAAACAGAATCTGGACTGATCATGGAGCGGAGTTTTTTAATAAAAAGTTCGAACAGTTTTGGGAACAAAATAACATTAAAAAATATGTTACTGGAAATGAGGGGAAAAGCGTCATCGTCGAAAGATTTAATCGCACGCTCAACGAAAAAATTCATAAGTATTTGACAGCTAAACATACGAATAAATATATTGACAATTTACAGAAAATTGTTGACGAGTATAATAACAGAAAACACCGAACGATTAAAATGTCGCCAAACGAGCGATTGCAAATCCAATATTAGCAAACGAAAACATGTACCGGAGACACAAATTTAAAGTTGGCGATAAAGTTAGAATTTCTTTGACAAAAAAAAAAAAACATTTGAAAAAGGTTATACTCATAACTGGAAGTATTTGTTGTTGATAAAGTACTTTTAACAATGCCAGTTACATACTCGCTGAAAGATTTATTAGGTGAGCCTATAACTGGCAGTTTTTACGAGCAAGAACTTCAGAAAACAGAACAAGATGTATTTGTTATTGAAAAAGTTATTAAAAAGCGCGGCAACAAAAGTTTAGTCAAATGGCGTGGATATGGCGATAAATTTAATAGTTGGGTACCAACTCGGTCGACATCATCGACTGCGATCGAATAATATTATTATAAATTTCCTCATATTTTATTAGTACTGACTTACATTTTACTGGTTTGCATAAAGAAATTAAATGTAATTTTCTCGCA
Organism: Megalonaias nervosa; assembly: GCA_016617855.1. NCBI lineage: Eukaryota > Metazoa > Mollusca > Bivalvia > Unionida > Unionidae > Megalonaias > Megalonaias nervosa. The sequence continues at coordinate 20,558 of JAECUM010092867.1, read as the reverse complement.
TCATCAACTGGCATTAAATTAAATATTTTAACAAAAATAAAATCGTATTTTATATTTCTTTGTTGTCCAGGTATTTTTACGTTTAAAAAAGGCTTTTAAGTTGCCAAATTATTTGATGCTCGGCAACAGTAAAATTGAATTTTAATATTTTTTTAGCAATATGGTACTTAACATTATATCGCCCAGTTGTTGGTCTGCTTAAATTTTTTTTACTAACAACAACATCATCTTCGTCATCGTCATAGTTATACAAAATATCTTTTTCAGTATAACCAGCAAATCTATCATTGGTAATATTTTCTAATGTAACATTTGAAACTGAAACAAAATCTCCCGAATATAGCTCAGCCAGTCTGTCAATTAAGTTCATTATTATAATAATCTTTTATCTAATTAATAAATAATAAGATGTTCGGAGAAATAAAATATCATCAGCGAGTTAATATACTAAATAACAAAGAACTAGCTGAGGCAATTCGAGCTTGTTTGTTGGGATATAATTTTTATTTTGTAGATGTTATAATAACATTGGGTGATTCCGACAAATTTTTATTAACAGCAGCTGACAAAATGAAACTTGATACGAACAAAATAATGACATTACGATTTAATCGCGATGATGTCATGGAATTTAGTCATAATTGTCTTAGTCGAAATGATATAGAAAATATTATTTGTTATCGTATCTAATGATAAATCTATCAAATGTCAACATCGACGTTGCTGATTTAGTTGCATTATCAACTACAAATTTTACTCTAGCTGAATCAATTTCATGATATTTTGCCGGAGATGTTATTGATCTAAATTTTATTTCTTCTCCAGTTTCGAGATTTATTGAAATAATCGATCTAGAATATCTAACACCACCAGCATCTACTCTTCTACTATTTTCTTCTTGTGTAACCAGATCTAAATTTTCTAAACGATTATCGGTCTTAATTTTATTTATATGGTCGATAACTAAATTATTTAGAATACCACCATTAAAAGTTTCAAACACAAAACGGTGATTATAATAACCAACGAAGTCTGTTTTAGTTCCTCTAACATTTATACGTAAATAACCAGCATTATGTAAATTTCCTAATACTTTTTTTGTTCTTATATGTCGAATAATTCCTCGATCATTTGCCTCATATAGATCAAACACTGGATGAGGTTGAAATTCATTTTGTAATGATAAATTTTCAATATTATCATCAGCAACTGCGCCATTTGCTCTGTATACTCGTTGTCCTTCTGGGATATCACTGCAAAACAAAGTATAAATAAAATCTTTTCTAAACATTTTAATTCTTTCTGTATCAAAGCCTTTTACTGAAATTAACATGCCAGCTGGTGTTGGTATGCCAATAGATTTTTTAGATGCTATGTTGATAACAGAACCAAGTGCATTTGCAGCATATATGTTGTATATTGGGTGAACATGATAAGTTTCTTGCTCTTCCGCTGTCAGTGGCAGATACCTCAAAATTTCTGTGATTATACTATAAGGTTTTTTATATCTCTAATTAAAAACAATTCAATTAAATATAAAATATTACTATATATATAATGTTAAAATTGCGAGATATTGCTAAAAAGAGCATCATCAAATCAGAAAAAATTGCTTCAGCATTTTCAGGTTATGACAATAGTTACAAACTTGATGATCAAAATGTTTTAGCAAATTTTAGCTCTACAAATTTATTTCATCTTTTACAACCTGTGATAGCTCGAGAACTTGCGGCTCATAAAAGTATCAAACTTATAGTCCAATATCATACGATTTTATCAAAGTTACACGCAGTTGAGGATGTACTAGATATAATTTTTGAAACAAAAAGTTTTGACAGCGAAATTTCGGAACCTTATTTAACAGCAAAATCGAGAAAAATATTAACTGGAACAAACATTGCCATGGTCGCCGATGAAATACATCAAGAAATAAACAAAAAATTAGAAGAATTTACTTTGTCAGGATCAGGTTGGAAATTCGAAATGATAAAAGAAGTTTTATGTCACACAGCAAAATATAACGTACTTCGCGGCAGCGGCGCTAATGGCTCTGGCTACGTCGATCTCCCTCAAAAAATTAAAAACAAAAAATGCTGTATAAATGTCAAAAACAATGACGACAAATGTTTTCAGTGGTCTATTCTTTCTGCGATGTTTCCAAAAGAACAAAATGCTGATCGCGTTAACAAGTACTTTCCACACGAGGATGAACTAAATTTTTTAGGAATAACTTTTCCAGTAGCAGAAAATCATATACCAAAGTTTGAAAAACAAAACAGTATCTCAGTAAATGTTTTCGGACTAGACGAGAAAGAAAAAGTTTACCCGAGATATATCTCAGAAAATGCTTCACAGTTGACAATAAATTTATTATTTTTTCGGGGACATTATTGTTGGATAAAAAACTTTAACGGATTAGTTGGCAGACAGTACAGTAAAAATAAAAATAAAAAATATTTCTGCTATAGATGTTTGCATGGTTTTTCTAGCGATAAAATACTGCAAGAGCATCTCAAATACTGTGTCAACGTTCAAAAAATAACTATGCCTAGCGAAAAAGAAAAAATATTGAAATTTAAAAATTATGATCATAAACTAAATATTCCTTTTGTTATTTACGCTGATTTCGAGTGTCTATTCGTTCCTGTGGTTGGAGCTGAAAATAATCCGAAAAAATCCAGTACTAGAAAAATACAACAACGTATTCCTTGCGGAGTAGCTTATAAAGTAGTTTGTTGCGCTAACGATAGATTTTCAACTCCGATAAAGTTATATAGAGGTGAAAATCCTGCCGTATGGTTGTTAAAAAATTTAATAGACGAAGTTAATAAAATTTCTAACAGATTACTTAAAACAGCTCCAATGAGAATAACGTCTAAACAACAACTTGATTTTGATATTGCAGTTAATTGTCATATTTGTGAAAAGTTGCTGGACGATTCCAAGGTGCGAGATCATTGTCATTTGACCGGCCAATATCGTGGAACAGCTCATAACAGTTGGAATTTAAAATTTCATGCTCCAGATTTTATTCCTGTAGTTTTACATAACTTTCGTGGCTATGACAGTCATATCATTGTAGAAGCTTTTGGCGATGAAAATATTAAAGCTAAACTAAAATTAAATAACGTAATAAAATGTATTCCAAATAATTTTGAAAAGTATATGTCGGTGACGCTCGGCAAATTACGCTTTATTGACAGTCTGCAATTTATGGCAGCATCATTAGATGACCTTGTCAAAGGTTGCAGTAGTTTCGCTAACCTAAAAGGTTGCATCGGTGAAAACTATATCGATCTGACAAGAAAAGGTATATTTCCGTACGAGTATCTCGACGATTGGAGCAGATTTGATGAAACTTCTCTGCCTGAGAAAGATAAATTTTACTCGCAGCTCAAAAACGAAAATATCACAGATGACGAATACAAATACGCACAAGATATTTGGAATAAATTTAGTTGTAAAACATTTGGTGATTATCATGATCTATATTTGAAAACAGATGTATTATTGCTAGCAGATCTTTTTGAGAGTTTTCGTCAGGTTAGTCATACAAATTATGGATTAGATCCCTGTTGGTATTATTCTGCTCCCGGGCTGTCTTGGGATGCTCTACTAAAAACAAGCAAAATAGAACTAGATCTCCTGACAGATGTCGATATGTTTAACTTTATTGAAAAAGGTATCAGAGGCGGAATTAGCGTTATAACAAAAAAAATATGCAGCAGCTAATAATAAATATCTCAAAAGTTATGATAAAAATCTTCCATCTAATCATATTATTTATCTAGATCAAATTAATTTGTATGGATATGCAATGTCAGAGCCAATGCCGTGTAGTGGATTTCATTGGATAACTCCAGATCAATTTCTTAAAGAAACTGAAAAAGATTTACCTAGAAAAATTAATATCGATTTTTCAGATATCTCATATTTTGTTGAAGTTGATCTAGATTATCCTAGTTCGCTACATGATCTACATAATGATTATCCGTTTTGTGCAGAGTCGATGATGATTAATTATAGTTTATTATCGCCTGAACAACGAGCAACGACGACATCAAAAAATTCGATTGTTAATAAGTTAGTTCCAAATTTGTTAGATAAAAGAAATTACGTTATGCATTACAAAAGTTTAAAACAAGCAGTAGATGCTGGACTAATTCTGAGAAAGGTCCACCGCGTGCTAAAGTTTAATCAGTCGAAGTGGATGGCAAATTATATTGATCTAAATACGAAACGTCGCGCTGTGGCTAAAACCAAATTTGAGAAAAACTTTTTCAAGCTGATGAACAACTCAGTGTTCGGTAAGACGATGGAGAATATTCGGAAGAGGGTCTCTATAGAAATTGTCAATGATATTAGTCGCAGAAATAAATTAGTTAACGATGATGGTTTTGTTAGTATGAAAATATTTAATGAAAATCTTGCTGCAATACAACGACGAAAGACAAATTTAACGTTAAATAAATCAATTTATGTTGGTGCAGCTGTACTTGATATATCAAAGTGGCTGATGTACGATTTTCACTACAATTTTACCAAAAAGCAATGGCCAGATTCGGAGTTGCTATTTACTGATACGGACTCGCTAGTTTATAATATAAAATGTGAAGATGTCTATATGGATATTTACAATAATAAAAATCTGTTCGATTTATCAGAGTATAAAGCATATAGTGGATTTCAAGATAATACGAACAAAAAAGTTATTGGAAAAATGAAAGATGAATTTATGTTTGTGCCGGTGAAAGAGTTTGTTGGATTAAGAAGCAAAATGTATGCTTTCATATTAGATGACAATAAACTTACAAAAAAAGCAAAAGGTATTCCTCGAGAATATGTGAAAAAGATGACGAATTTTGACGATTTTAAAGCAGCGCTAAACAATAGCCTCAGTTTTATCAAAACTAATGTCATAAGAACAAACCATCATAAACTTGAAACGAATACAATTATAAAACGTGGACTAAGCAATTTCGATGATAAAAGATATTGCAGAGACGGAATTCACACACTAGCGCTTGGACATTATACAATTAATTTTGTCTAAACATTAGAAATAATGTTTGAAAATTAACATTAGCAGATGGAGTTAATAGCAAAATAGAAAAAATAATGGTCAATAACCAACAATTATCATTTGAATTTAACGATGAAATTTCAGGTATTTGTTTTAGTAAATTTGACAGAATCAAACTCTCCCTTATCAAATCAGATGACAGCAAATATTTTAGTTATCTAGAAAGTTTACGAGACGAGCTTGCATTGAAATATGACAATTTTTATAATCCAATCAGCCAAAATCGGTATACCAAAATTAGTATAGACTTGGACAGGTCAAAGGTTTTTGCAAAAGGTAGTAAGTATCTTCTCAGTAAAATAGCAATGAAAGAATTATTCGAATCTCGTCGTAAAGTATCTGGTAGAATTAAATTTTATCTATATAATCATGATAGCACGCTTTACCTAATATCAAACGTTAAGACATTATGTGTTGGCCAAGAAATATAACTTTTTTAAAAAGGAAAATAATACTGTTCCAGCTTAGTTTAAAATCTTTTGTAAGTTATCTAACATAGCATATGTGATTTAGATTTTACACTGTAAAAATTTGGCTATAAAACTTATAATCAGTGAGTTTTAGTCTTTTTATCTCAAATTTTTGCTTAATTCACTGCATTTTAATCAAGCGAGACAAATCCGTTAAGCATAGGTATTAGTTGATCAAGCTAGACAACTCCGTTAAGCATAGGTATTAGTTGATCAAGCTAGACAACTCTGTTAAGCATAGCTTAGTAACAAGCAGTTGTCTGCTATGTTATGTTAACTTACATAAGACTAACGTTGGTTTTTTATTAAAAGGCATTTCAAACTCTCTAAAATGCACTTAACTCCAGAAGAGGACTTGCACACAAACAGACAGGCATAAACCCAAGTTCTATCAAGGAAATATCACAAAATTCAAAAAACTGTAATTGTGACTATAAATATTCTAACTAACATACAAACAAGACATGTATTCTTAGCTTCAAGTTATTTTTAGACAGCATACAGCATGTGAAGTCATAAAACTTATTGATTTTTCTTACTGTCTCCTAGCGACGGCTGATGAAACACAGACTTTTAACTGGCAGAAATGCTGGTTTTATACACACTGTGTAGACCTCTCCAATGTATTTGGAAATTGAAATATTTTACAATAAATCTTATTTTATTCAGAAATCCACACTATAGTTTATTATAATTATGATCTTTTTTTTATTCTGTATACTGTAAGTGCCTGCACAGTATTAGGTAACTATATAATAACTTTTTTAACATATATATAATGAAGTCCGGTGGCTCATTGCTAACGCGCTGGACTATCTTGCTCAAGGTCAGTGGTTCGAATCTCGTGAACGGCAAATGTCTGCGAGGGCGATATTATGCCAAAATTTGTTATTTATTGGGCGTAGCCAGCCCGCCTACTGCTTCAATAGAAAATTTGTACACTTCTCCCACCATGTCATTTGGTGGGTGCAATTTTGCACTCCCTGGGTGATTATGATGGGGGGAGTGTGTAAAAATTTCTATTGAGCGTAGAGAAGGCACGTAGTATTGTCCTAAGATAAGTTTATATGTAACTGTGTTGTCCTAGAATTAACGTTCTTAGAATTAAGTTTATATGTAACTGTGCCGTCCACAACAAAACCTTGTATATAATTGTTGTAAATATGCTTGCTGTAAATACGCTACTGTAATTAAGATTCTGTGTTTTGTGCTGTCCTTAATTAAGATATAATCATATGTATATAATCATATGTATATAATCATAATCATATGCATATAATCATAATCATGTGTATATAATCATGTGTATACAATCATAATCATAATCATATGTATATAATCATAATCATATGTATATAATCATGTGTATATAATCATATGTATATGTATATAATAATATATATATAATCATCTTCATATGTATATAATCATGTGTATATAATCATCTTCATATGTATATAATCATCTTGAAACAGTCCTTAGGGACTATTATTTTTATATGAAACAAACATGTATAGCTTTAGAAATATCGTTATCAAATAAAATATCAACCATATTATCAATAAATGTTATCACATCATCTGCCCAACCCGCTATTCTCATATCATTTTCAGTCGCGAATAACCATACTGATCCATATTTTGGTGATATATGATATCCAACTTTTTTAATACAATCGCTTATTATTTTAGGTTTTATACCAGTATAACCTGAGGCTGATTTAATTGAATTAAATCTCTTACAAAATCTGTTTGTTAGATCAAATCCAACATGTCGGATTGGATGATAGAAGGACATTATATATAATATTTTCATTTGTTTAATATAAAAAAATTTCTAAAACTATAAAAATAATTTCTAGAGTGTAATAGTAGTATAAGTAATTGAGTTGTTTCTATCTCAGAGACACCCCTACCCCAACAAAACATTTTGTCAGAAATATGAAAGTCATCATTTTAAGCTAAAAAAAAAGGCTGCTGACAAAAATGCTAACGTATAACGTTTTGGGGGGTAGGGGGGTCTCTGAAATAGAAACCTCAAATTACTTATACTACTAAAATCTCTGACACGTAATCGTCTATCAGCTTTATCTTCGTACTCTGGGCCAGGAGAGATTCGATGCGACGGATCTCTAGAGCAGTCAGTGGAGGCAGGAATGATCACGCAAGTCTTTATACCATTGATGAAACACTGCTTCTTCCGAGATGAGACCCCCAAGCGTCCTCCAGATACTCGACCAATCTTTCTTCTTGACTCATCATCAGACATTTATCGTGTTGAATTTGACTAGGATGATCGTTTTGACATCCATAGCAATCTTTCATGATCAATTCCGTAATTTTATCTGCCGGATGTTTAGCAAAACAGGACATTAAATGGTATTCTTGTTCTGGCCATCTGGACATGACCACCACGTCCTCTTCGTCTTTGTCTTTGAGTTCTGTTTCCACGTTTTCCTCCCATTCCATTTCCAAAGATTCTCGACCGTTCAAAGAGGGATAAGAGTCTTCCATAGCTTCTAATAGTCGAGAATGACTTCTCTCTAACTGTCGATTTCTATCGTAATATCAAATTCGGCATACAAGATGACGTTCACCGTCTCGGGTAGAACTTCTGCAAACTGAAGTTCCACACGCAGTTGACCGGATTTTATAGGGTGGAAATTTCCCTCGTCGCTGCCTTGGTCTGGAGTGAAATCAAAGGCCCACAGAGTGTAGCCTCCTGCAAAATCGTCGTACGAAATGCCGTGGCTGGTGTTGGTCCCTAGCTGTCCGGTGGCTTCGAACAGGGACAAGTACGATCTCAAGTAATTCTAATGGGCAAAGTTAGGTTCGAAGGGTCTGGTACACAAGGTCATCCTATCGCGACTGACTTAAATCTTGGACACTCTGCAGTGCTTAAACTCGAAAAGATTGGTAGTGATGGCTCCGTTGAGGGCTGCATCACAAGTCGTTAGAGGATCGTTTCAAAAATGGAGTTTCGCCGTAAATTTCCCTTTGGTGAATGAAATGTTTTGTCCCAGATCTCCTTTTATAGTAATTTTGACAGTGTCGAAATACTCCTTACTGACGGGTAAATAGTGAGGATGTACAAATTCGCGGTGAACGCGATAGGTGTTTCCACCTTCTTCCTCAGCGGACGTGACAGAATCCACTTTGAAAGGAATGACACGCAGTAACGGTACGGGGGGGGGGGTGTCCCACCACGTTGTACTCCACCACATCGGAATACACAAACATCAAATTTAATCCTTGGTTCAGTTCTACCGAGGATCGAAAATACGACACAAAAGACATGTTGTATTAAATGCGTGGTACTGGTCCACCCATTCAGCATCTTGACGTCGCCACCCAAAATGTCAAACAATTCAGGACAAAATGTAATGGACAGCACTTTGCTCTCCTTAAATTTCATCAGCAGGCGACGAGCCACTTTATGGTACTCGATGGCGACAGGTTTTGTCTCCAAGGCTTTGTCAAACACGGCATTGAACCTGGCAGAAATCGTGTGAACCAGATCTTGACCACTAAAATAACAGTATGCAGGAATTGTCAAGTGATAGGTGGTCTGTTTAGTTTGGGGGTTCTGTATTTTTATATGATACTTTACATGTGAATTCAAGTAGTTTTGCACTTGCTCGTCATGAACTTTGGTATCAAAAGTGTTTTGATTTTCAGTGATGTTTTTGATTTGTGTAGGGTGAATCATTTCCACCAAAGCCACTTTCCAACGGGCTTCCTGATCCGATTGGATGGCCTGAGGTAATTTTGCCGTAAAACAAAATAAAATATTGTGGGGAAACACCTTCATGGAACTGTCACTGGGAAATGTTAAATAAAACTGATTGTTCATAATTCCAGAGTTCTGCTGTCCGAGTCGTCAGTTCAAGTTAGAGGAGTGTCCAAAAGAGGATTGATGTTATTGTTGTTGGGGTGGTGATTGTTGGAAGGGTGACTGACGTTGGGCACAAGGCTCCCGTTGTTACCGTTAGAAGAGTATTTCAGGGAAAGATTGGGAAGAAGGTAACCGATGCAACTGCTCAGTAAAATGGTCCACAATTGTTTGTCTCCTTGTTGCAAACTCAAATTAGCAATAGCAGCACCGATGACACAATACACCACAAAGATTTGGTAGAAAGAGACGATTTGCGTTTTAGGCACACGTTCTCCACACCATACCCATAAGGGTTGCTTTTGTAGATCTTGCACAGAAGAACTAGGTGAAGGAGTGGTCACTGCTGCAGTGGTTGAGGCTGTGTTGAAGGGCATGATGATCACTTCTTTTTATAGTCGATGACTTGCGAAGCGTTGATCCAAGAATCAAAACTGGGAGGATATCCTTTCCAACGTACTTTGACCTCTTTGACACGTCGTTTTCCCACTTTACGGGTTCTTCGATCGAGAATTTGTTGTAACTAGGACAAGTTAAACGTTCCTTTTAACGCTTCCTCGTTCATGTCTTCCAATTTATAAACGGCAGGATGACGGCCACGCACTCGTCCAGTGACACGAAACAATTCGGTGGTCCAGTTGGGTAAGTAACCTTTGTCGAAAGTGCGTTTGGATTTGCCAATGTGTACCCAATCTCCCGTCCTCAACACTCTACCTCTCTTGGGGACAGTCACAGTCGGGGACGAACCAAACAGGCGCTCAAAGACGGTCACTTCGTTGTCGGGAATCACTTCTTGGGGGGTCACATCCGATGCTCCGATGGTAAGATTGGTTGTACGCTTGGACCAGGTGCGGTAAGACGTCGATGTACTTGAGAGTGTGTTGATGCGTAAAAAATTTCCACGTGCGTTCTTTCAAGGTGCGTTTAAGACGATCCACGATGCTGGCTTTTGTTTCGAGATTATCGGTGGGGAAAAAAATAAATGTGTCGTTTCTTTAATTCTTTTTGGAAAACTTGGTTCAGAAATTCGGTGCCTTTGTCGGTTTGCCATCGAAGAGGGTGATGACACTGTTTCAAAACGAGTTTTAAGGCTCGCACTAACTCAGTGCTCGATTTGGAAGTCAATGGCACGACCCAGGCAAATTTAGAAAAGACGTCGATGACACAAAACAAATATATGTAGCCACAATTGTAGGTGGCCAAATGAGAGACATCGGCTAAATCGGCTTGCCATTGATGATCGATGCCCTCCACTCGGGTGCGACTTCTGGAAAATTTTCGTCGAATGGGTTTGTATAAGGTGTGCGTGGCTTGTTCTTTAAAAAATCATTGCACGTGATGTAAACGGACACTTTTCAGTTGGGTTTTGGCAGCACGATACAATTTCTGAACTCCTCCGTAACCTGCAGGATGGGCTGGATCGCAGTAAATGCTGGCTACTATATTCTCCATCAGAACATTTTTAATAAGTCACTGCTGCGTAGCCCCCAATTTGTTGGGGGTGGGTTGTAGTGGAAATTGGGTTATCGTTATCTAGAGGGTGATCGCCTTCGGTGTTATTGCCCGGATCGAGTAAATATTAATATAAAGTGTGAAACTTACAGGTGGAATAGGTAGAGATCTGAGCAGATATATAAAAGAGAATGACACGAGCCCCCGTACATGAAAATAACAATTTAATCAATTACATATACAACCGTGATAATGCATTATATTAGGGAGATACACTTCTTTTTGAAATAAATCATTCACCGAATTTCAAACACAAATATACTTATATAAATAGCCGATCTGTTTTAAATGATAGAATTAGATCATCATAGAATCGAGTGAACAATCGAATTCATTGCCTTGTACAACTTCATAACCTGATTATCTCCGGTTCATTCCAAATTCACTGTGACTGTTCTCCAACTTCTCTGTGACTGTTCGTCTTGGTCCTTTCCACTTTTCCCTTCTCCAAACTCTCTATTGTCTCGCCTCTTTCGGCCCTCGAACTTTGTGTGGGTAGGTGGATATGTAAGTACGTGATACGTAGATACTTCGATACGAAGGTACGTGGATTAGTCCAGTGAAGCTATTTCACCTTCCAAAAATAAACAGAGAGCAACCTAAATCTTCTGTCAGATATCCTACTGGGAATAGATCATTACTCCCCTCTCGTTATGTCAGAAATCGTCCTATCGGAATTCAACAGATACCAAAGGCTATCTGGTCAAGTTAAACATGGCAGACCATAAACAAACCTAGTTTCATAAGATTAATGTACTTCCTAAAGGCTATTTCAACCTGACTCACATTATCATCCCGCAACACATAACAGTTTTGTTCCTGTCTCAATTACACAAATGACTGAATGAAATTCATTACATGGCTTAACTACGTTAATTCTAGCGAATACACACATTCAAGTCTTTAGTATATATGAAATCTCACTTCATGGTTTAACAACGTTAATTTCAGTCAATACGCACTCAAGTCTTTATCATACGTGAAATCATCTAAGGTCGGTGAATTCACACAGATTCTCGTAACTCATACCAACTAAAGTAAGGCATGAAATTCTTAGATACCTATTTTCCTATAACAATCAAGACGACACATTCAAACAATTCGTCAAATTTATACAAAGAATATCATTGTACCGATTCATATAGATGAACAGTTGTATTCATATCAAGAAGATTGATCTACGAATTTAAAAAAATAAATTCATGCAAATATAAGCAAATAAATCAAACAAATCGTTATATTGATATCAATGAATTACATGAGACTGGCGCAAAATACCTTGTGTTTTCAAGTTTTGCTCGCTTCTACCGCCAAAATCGTGTCCGTTGACTTTCCAGACATCCTATCCCTTGGATAATTATTTACGAGTGAATTTCTTCTAAATTCAAACTCGGAGTCTCCTACATTTGTTTTCTCTAGCAGAAAAATCGTAGACTGACTAAAATTTTGTGATGGGACATATTAAAACCAAGGAATTTTCGTGTGGGAACCACGCCCCTTATCTAGCGTAACCAATCCAGATTAAATATATCTCCCGCCTTTTATAACTAGGTGCCAAAACTTGTAGTCTGCGTGACCTCTAAATTCCCAAATAACTGATCCTGGAAAATCTCAAATCTGACAATTCCGATACAAAATCGAAGTTAACTTTTTTCCTTCCAGTCTCTCTGACTGTTAAATAAACGAACGCTTCATTAAGTATCACTCCTCTCATGACACGGACATTACAAATCCGTGCATTATGGTGATTTAACACCCACCGGTCCCCATAAATCTAATTATTCGTTCACCTGCCCAAATTAATGTGTTCTTCATAGATCGCCAGAAATTTGCACCCTTACAGTCACCCACTCCTCACGGATACTACTCTGGATTGGGCGAGGGGTGGCTTGGAATCAGCTTTACGTGTCCGATGTGACACAGGAGCAGAAGTCGAGGGTAGTGGTGGTGGTAATGGGATGGCTTTTGTCTTATTTTCTTTTCTCACTTCTGGTTTCCCTTCTTTCTTTTTGACTTCTTTCGAAGGAGGAGTCGACATCATTTTTTTAACCCAAACTTTAATTTCTTTTCGTTGGGGTGTGGGGAAGCGGTCAACAAGGAAGCTGAAATCTTACTAGGGATGGGAACTGCTGACGGTGTTTGAAAGACTTCTCGTGCCTCTTCTTTCTCACGCATCCGTGGGGTTGCGTCTGTCTTGACCGCTGGGGGTGGGTGGGGTGGTGATGGTGGTGGTGGTGGTGATGGACTTTTCATCAGAACCTTAAAATCTTTCAGAGTCAGTGGAGCTGTTTCGTCTAAAGCTTTCTGGTGAAATAGTTGAAGTAGTTGCAACAGTTTACGGTATCGTTCCAATTTTTCCGTTTCTGACAAATCGCTGAGATCCATCAACGATTGCAATTCGTGTTGTAACTGGGACATCTCGGTCAAATGAGGATTGGGAGGTAAATGCGAGGTACGTTGTTCTTGCCAACGATAGAATTCCATCCATCGTTTGTAAGACACTAAAACCAGTTTTCGTCCTTCCATCAGATTTCAAAGTCACGTCTGAGATCTTTTGACTTCAGAGGTCCTTTTATTCTCCTTGACCATTTTTATCTTGGACCTATCGGTAAATCACCTCCCAGGAGACCTCCCAGCATGGCTTCCGCCATTCCTTTGACAATAGGTCCTATCAGGGGTAAAAATCGTCCGCTGTGTACCAACATCTTTTTCTTTTGACGAATGGGTATTTTCTTTTGGACCATTTCGCGAAGAACGTGTCGTTGTTTGGTTAAGCATTCTTTCTGGTGTTTAGACAAAGGTATCATTCCTTTCAAGACATTCAGAGGACATTCGCTCACGGTATCGATGACGTCTTTGGAGGCGGTTTGAATGAGTTATTTTCGCATGGGTGGAGGGGCTTTAGACATGGCGGACAACATGTCTCAATGTTTGGCGAAACGAGGAGGGAATTCATTTCTTTTCCTTTCTTTTTTGGCAAGAGAGTGGTGTGCATTTCTTTTTGGGGACATCTTTTTGCTTCAGGAGCAAAACTATACTGAAGTCCATCGCTTGAAATGCGTCCTTTTATCTTATTTTTCGGCTGGTCGTAATAGATTAAATCCTTTGAGAATCTGTGGTAACAAAAGAGGCATAAAAATCCTCCCCTTTGGTTGCTCCTGTCTTTTTTTTAAACGTCTGGGTCTTTTCAGGGGTAGACGTTGATGCTTGGCTAAGCGTTTTTTTCGGATGGCGCGACTGTCCTTTTCTTTTTCCTTGTCCTTTTTTGGACAGAAGAACGACGATGGTGGTGGTGTGCACTTCTTTCAGGGGACATCTTTGGGCGTTCAGGAACGCAAAAACTCTGATATCCGTCGTTTTGCCCAGGTCTTTTTATACTGGAATGCGTCACCACTGATTGCCTTTATGTCGTATCAACTTGACGACAGGCATCACGCGTCGTGGAGGGGTTCGCAACGGACTAAATCGGGACAGTTCTTGCTTGGATAAATCCAGTAAACTCTGTAACATGTCCGATCTCTCTTGGATTTTGATTTTGGGGGCAGGTACTTTGTGAGCAGCTGCCTCTACAGATAAAGTGGGTGTCACCGCTGGAGGAGAGGTTCTTGGAGACACGGGTTTCCATTGGTTTATCAAATTAGGAAGAAAGGGTGTCAAATTGGGTTTGGCTGGAAGAACTTGAGACTATTGGAGATGCGGTCACCGTCGCTGTAGGTCGTGGTTTGGGGGATATAAGTTTGCACCCTGGCCGAAGTGCCACTCTTGCGGATAGAAGCTGTTTTCTGGGGCTTTTCTTTTTCTGGGGACTTTTCTTTTTCTTAGACTGTGACCTGGTCTTGACACCACTGCTCTTTTCTTCTTATGGGTACCTTTGGGTCGGGGAGTGGCTTTTTTCTTGGGGAGGACTTTGGGGGCATTGGGATCCCATGTTAAGAGGGAGCGAATGATGACACCTCCTAGGGAACCGCTACCTTCAGGTTTCAAAATGATTTGCTTTTTGGTTTGAGTGTCGATGCGGGGATCAGCCAGTTGCGTCAAGACTACTTGTTTCTGTCAAAAAGCGTTTGGTTTGATGTGGGATGTGAATGATACCTTGCAGTAATTGATGTACTGTCACCGTAAACCATCGTAAGACTTCTTTGAGGCTGGCTTCTAAGACACGAGCACTTATTTGTGGATTATTTTGCGACTGATGCCGTACAAGGCACGAATCAGTTTGATGGGAAGATGAGACTGAAAAGACGTCATGTTGACGATGTGTGAGACCGACCAAAAGTGCCCGAGGTTTTTATAGATTTGTTGTTGTTGTTGTTGTTGTTGTTGTTGTTGTTAAGTCGAAGGGGACGTGTACACGACAGGCCCTCCTTCTTGGCACCACGAAATCGCAAATAATCGGGGGTGGTGGGTTTTAAATCCAGGAGTAAATTGGCTTGAGGGGTTTGAGTGGCATCGTCATACGCATGAGTCAGCCAAGGTGTTCCTAACTGTTTGGCTAACATTTGCACTTGCGATTTATCTCTAGGGCTTTTAAACAAGACCACGTAATGAGCATTGAGACTGATGGTGCGATGGGTTTTACTTTGTTAAAACAAACTTTGGGTGATGTAAATTACACTGGCATTACGATCATGCCCTTTGCGCGAAAATCACAGCTTAATTTCTTCTTCGTCTACTCCTAACATGTCGTCGAAGACGACCAGATGGGTTTGACTGGGGTCAGACACGATCCCGTCGTTTTCGCGAGGAATGCCTTCCACAAACACGATAGAATAGCCTTGACTTTCTCGCAGGAGGCTGTACGCCGATTGCCAATCTTTGTAACACCACACGATAGGTTGAGGTGGACGATCGATCAGATGATGTTTAATGTTCGACCAAACGTTTGACAAATTCGGTTTTGCCTGAACCGCTCGTTCCAGCAATTAACATGTTAAAGGAATGGCGAAGATACAAGGCCTCCCAACTAGCACGATCTAAGTTTTCGTCGATGACTTTGAAAGTGGAGGAAGAGAACGCAGAGACAGCAGAGGTAGCCATAGTGCAGGGAATGTCACTTTTGACACGAAGACAGTCAAGACAAGAGTTTTTATACTTTTTTCAGGACACGTTTATTTCAGAAACATTTTTAAATTGAACACGAAAGACAAAAATACATAGAAGCCAAATGGTTAAATACATGGATAAAATGCACATCAAAACGATCACAGTGGAATATAAACAAGTCACTGTACAACATTTTTGGTGACAAAGGTGTGGCGTCGTACGGACAGTTTGTAATGTTCTTAAAGAGTCCACACTTGGCAGAGGCACACAGGGGTCTTCCCGGAATGGCCTTTCGGGAATGTCCATGTCAATGACAGTCCTGTCCTGAATGGAGTGGTTTTCCTCAGTGTAGGGTTCGTCTAGCACTGCAGTTAACACAGGTTTAAAAGTTACTTTTTTCACTGGACACTTTAAGTTCACTTTTTCCTTTGAATGCTTAACACATATCCTGGGCAATGTAAGCCATTTCTTTTGTCCAAGCCTCGAAACCCAAACGTTTCCAGTCAAGTACATCTTTCCAGTGAGAGTGTAAGTCACAAACTATACACACATCTTCGTAAGCATCTGGAGTGTCTAAAATTTCACAAAGAAACTTTTGTTCAAAGAGAGGTCGAAAAGTTTGCAGATGAAAGCGCAACTCTTTTAACAGAACGAGTTTCTCGTACTGATTTAAAGGTAACACCATCATGTTTTTGGAGGTACCTCCCAGTACAGATAGTAAAGAGCTCACAAGGAATCGACTGGTAAACGAAATCCCAGAAAGCAAGTCGCTAAGACACATACCACACGACGACCCAAATTCAATGGACGCGGTTCTCGTAATAAGTGTTGGTAATCTTCCACAGTCTGAATACTGTCATTGATTTCTTTCCATGGCAATCGTTGTATCACGACTGATAATGGTCGTAGCATGGTAGTCCGTTTTTATACCTCTTTTTGTCGGATGAAATAAGTGTATTTTCTGCACAGAGATGATCGTACTCCAGTGGCGAATCTAAATTGTTTAGTCACTAACTTCTACATCACATACCGTTCAGAAGTTTCCTCTTGAACTAAGTTTACATTGTATGAAAGATTTTGGTAACCCTGTAACTCTTATTCTGAAATTAGTTGCAGAAATCCTACCTTGTAGTAAATAGAATCAGTAACCAACCAATCCTTCTCGCCCACGGTCAGTTGATCAATGTCTGACCACTGGAACACTTGCATTAGAATCACTGCTCTTACGGCATGAAGGTACCAGTGGTTTAAACATCGGTGACGTGACGGATGCAATTGTTCTTTGCGTTGAACGTGTATTTGACAAACTCTCGATAAATGCGTTCTCTCACCTCCACAGGCAAACCACGAATGTTCTCTTGTAAAGTATCCATGACAATGTCAGCTAGTGTTTATACCCACGTTGAGGGTCACTTCTGAATGCCCTTAGTTGTATTCAAGTCTCCTTTTCTTTACTGGAAGAATTTGACAAACAAAGGGGTATAGTTTCTTCAGAGGCACTTTCACACTATAGCCTATTCTTACACAAAAAGGATGTGTTGATACATCTAACATACGTTCACAAAAGGCTTTTCTCGTTAAGGTGTGATGTTTGCTGGTTCATCCCACACATACCATGGTAAATTTAAAGAGTCTTTGTAATTCTGTTTCAGCTCTTTGCCGTCTGGAATTTCACAACTGATTTGAATCTTGAAATAAGTACATCGATATCCATTAGGTAGTTGTTGAAGTTCCGAGCATTTGAACACTTCAAATGAATCAAGGCTCTTATAGCATTCAGATACCATGGGTAACTTAAAAGTTGATTATTGTTAGGATGCAATTGTTTCTTGCGTTTCACTTGTATTTTGACCAATCCTCGGCAAATGCGTTCTCTCAACTCCACAGGCAAACCACCAATGTTTTCTTGTAAAGTATCCATCAATAGATTACTGGGGTCCCACTAAAGGTAGGTAGTTACAGTGCGGAGACCATCGAGAATGTTCCAGATAAGCGTAATCTTTTTGCTCCCACTCGTGAAGTGACACATCGAAACTGAAGCTCTTGACTTTATCACCTTCGCCCAAATCGATAAATCTGGCTCTGGCTAATTCTTCGCGGGTAGGTCCTCCCAGATATTTAGGCCACTTTCCTCGGAAGGTTTGGAATCGACTTTCAAAGTCACAGTATTCAGGCAAACGCACAGGGAACGAATATTCTTCTCTCACAGGCTCATTTCGATGAGGTTACGGTGATCCGCAGGAATTTGCTCAAGGTTGGATGACATCCGTAGGGTGGTAGTCGCATGGTTTCACGTTGACTATGAAAACCAGTAAAGAGTCCACGATAACGAGTAGCATCGCTTTTGCAGCATCCATCAGGTTTGACACGCACAGCATCACTTTCCATGGTAGGTATTGTAGTAGTCATAGCAAAGTTCCCATGATGTGGTACTGAATCGTTGAGATCACAGCGAACGGTATCACTGACATCGCAAGGCACAGCATCGTACTCGACTTGAGAATCACCGAACTTGTATGGTGTTGTCTGTTTGCTGAGATTCATCTTTCTCGCTTGGCAATGGTAGTAACAATGAACTATCGGTCTTGGAAGTTGTCCCTTTTTATATGCTGACCAATATTGACCTGTCCGTACGGTAAAGAGAAGTGGTTGGGAAACCGCACTGGCTTCTGGTACACGATTTGATATACTTTTTCTAATTGTCGACTGACGATTTGTTGTGTGGGTAAACGTACAATCTTGTGAAGTTGGTAGGTGGTCACTTTAAAATCTCGATCTCTCCAGACTGCAAGGCTTCTTTCAATACCCCAAAGTTTATCACTTGCTGGTGCCATAAGTGAGAGTCAATCCTTTCATTTTACACACCATGTGCACTTCTCCTTGTTGGCACAGGTACTCGTAACCGTAATTTTTGGGACCGCCACTAGCAAAATTTTGAATCTTGTCGCTGGGGTACTCGTCCACCCAGGCTCCTAAACCGTCTCCTTCGATGTCAGGGTGCCGGTGACCCAGGCGATCGATGTAGATGCAGCTGTCCGTGTCAAAATACAGCATACGATCTCCTACCAGTTCTAAAGCTTCGTACAATTTTAAGCGAGCATGATCTGTCACGTAAGCCGCAATGATGACATTTCCAAATTCGTCGGCTTCTACAAAGAAAAGTTTTTCTTCGTAATTAACCAGGATCAAGTCTTCACGAAGGACGTCCACGTGTTTCATGGTTTTGGTTTTGTCGTGAATCATTTGGAAGTAGTGGGAAGGATTGGACAAATACTCCGTCCTGGGTAAACACGGTCGTTGTACCATTTTGCCCCGCAAGCAATTTAACATCACTTTGGAAAACGATCGCCTTTCTTCGTTTTACTTCAAATGGTCTAAAGTGATGCCTTCCTGCTCCATGTATTTCTCTTTGAATTTCTTTTGGTCTTCGGGAGTGAGGCACCAGGAAGGATAGCCGCTGGCTTCTTGTTTCGTTTCCAAAATGCATCCACGTAGTCTGCGAAAATGCCGTGCTGAGTCTCGTCACCCTTGTGGTACTGTTCTGTCTTGGGAAAGTGTTAAATTTCGTATCCCACGTCCAGAGCTTTGAACAATTCCACGCTGACCCCGTTCCTGTCAAGGCGCGTTCTTCTTGGGTGTGCTGACAAGGTTGGTCTTGGTTGCAGGTTTCGGCACAAGTACGGCCCACGGGGAAACATCCGTTTTCCTTGGCGATGGTAAGGTAAAACGGGACGGTACAAGTCCGTGGGAGGCAAGACTTTTCACTTGATTAAGATGTGTTTCGTCAACAATTGTGGGTGCCCTGCGGAAAAGTGAAAATATTTGCACACGTAAGGATACAGCGAACACACGTCCAAGTATTTGATTTCTTCTCCCTTCTCCTCGTCGCGTGGTACAGCAAACAGGTGGCATTCGTCCGTCCTCCGTACAAACTATCCTGCGGTTTCAGAGGGTCCACCAGCTTGTAACTTTCCACGATGCGTTTAAACTCGGGATCGGTTTTCGAACGGTGATCGTACTCGTGTTCCCACATTTTCATCACTTGGTATCCTTGCTGTTCTAACTTCAAGCGCCGCTGACAAGTAGCCTGGTACAAGTCTTCCATGGTACGTTGTAAAAACTGATTATTAGTGTCACGTTGAGGGTAGCAGATGGGACATTCTTGAAATAAGCATCCGTTAAACTCGTACACGATCTTGGGGTTTTCTAAGTCCCAACGATCCACCGAATACCTTCCGATTGTCTTTTCGTCTACTCTGTGGCGTGAGTGTTGGTTCTATTTGTCTTCCTTGTCGCACAAGTAATGTAACCAGCGTAGGGGTTTGACTGAGTATTGACGTTTGAAAAAGTTTGTCCTTCCACGGCAGATGACAGCCAGGGTGTTTTTGGCTATAAATCTTTGGCGGTACACTAAGGAACACAATTTGGAGATGGTGCAGGATTCTTTCAAAGGATCGATCCATCCATGCTCCATGAACAGTTCTCGAAATTTTCCACAGCAACGTCGTAAAATCTCCACGTTGGATCGACAATAACTTAACATTTTTTCCTGAAAGTCA
>JAECUM010092866.1:0-49754 GCA_016617855.1 Megalonaias nervosa | reverse complement strand
ATCAATAATATACAACAAGATGTACAAATTTTTCATTAAAATGGAAACAATGCTTACCTAGTTTCCTTCTAATGAAACATTTATACGAGTGGTATATCATTGATACAGCTTACATACTGTACATTTATTTTATTTATATCACATACAGATACATATAGTTGCCCTTTGAACAGAGTTAAGATTTACTACAGGCAGCTGTGTATTGACCGAGTGAATGAACTCCTCACATCTCCAAGTATGTCTGTTACAAAATGTAGTTCTGTACCTTTTGTGACTATTTACAATCACTTTTACATATTGATAAGTTGATTGTTTTCTTTTTTAGTTTCTATATTTCTTCACATTGATTAAATCAATATCTTACACACTTATGATTTAAACATGAAAATGGTTTTAATAATAAAAGTAGAGCACTACAAACACTAGGTTAGCTACACCATTCACATGAATGCTAAGCTATTCACCTACTGGCTCATGGAAATTAATGTGGAATAGAAACTTAGCGAAATGACAAACCAACAAGAGGTAATTAAAATATTTTTATATATTTAAAGCTGATCTAAGTCTTTATTCTGCTTTAGTAACAGTACCACTATCTCTCTCTCTGTGATCGGTTTGACTTTAAAGTTTTCTCTCCCTCCCTCTCTCTCTCTCTTATCCTTTTTTCTGTTAACTTTTACCATCATTCATAAGTCCAGAGGTATCGTAGAATGACAAACCAAAATCGTCTACATTCGTCATTTCATAGATTTTAGCCCGTATCTTGCTATGATGGTCCAGAGAGAGAGAGAGAGAGAGAGGTATTTGGACATTTTCATATTTAATTAATAATAATTGACTTTTAGAACATTACAACATGCTTAAGAAACAACAACAAAACATTAAATACATCACAATATGTGTACCACATAACCGAGGAATTTACTGTATAATGTCGACATGGTTTGCAACTTTGTATCATTAATAAACACTGTAGATAAATCCCAAGGAAAGTGCACATGTATCGTTATGATGAACCATATTCTTATAGGTTACTTGGTGTAATTTCTATTTCAAGGTTTTAATCCAGCCCAGATTCCTTTTCACTATCACTCCACATTTCTGCATTGTTTGTCCATTATGCATGAGAGGGGAGGGGGGACCAAAAGCAGAAAGGATTGTGATGAAAATGTGTACCATATTAAATTCATTTAGAAAACAAAGATTATTAATGTTTTTTATTGTTATTTTCATATGTCACTAATGATTAATGTGTGGAAATTCATCATTGATCTAGAATCAACTGCAGACGATCACGAGAATGTTTATATATGCGTATTATTGCACCATGGGCGGATCACAATTTGATACACCATTAGTATTGGTATATTAAATTGCTTTATACCAACACTTTAAATGCCATGTTAGTTTTAATCTATGTGGTATATATATATATATATATATATATATATATATATATATATATATATATATATATATATATATATATATAAGGTCCACAAACTTTACATTTTTGGTCCATATGGCCCAAAGTGTTGAAGATGTTGGTACACCCTGGTATAAAGGATCAACTCACACTTTTGACATAACTAGTGACATTTCATTTTGTTGCTGAATATACAACATGTCACTGTTTTTCTTATCAAAACAGAGTCGATTCAACAGTCACGTGTGGATAACTGTGGTACTTTATTTGAAGTTTTGTACTATCATATATGTAACAAAATCATTTATAAAAGTTAGCCATAGTTTATTTTGATTTATGTACTAGATAAACGTTTGATATGTTTGAAATCCCACGATTATGTACATGCAATATAGAATAGAATTTGCTTTTTATAGTGTAGGTTGGTATTTGTCTTTTTTTCTTTGCATTGCATATAAATTTATTAGTAAGGTAATTGGCTTGGTAACTGGCTTGTTTACACTTCTGTAATCTGGCCATTGCTTGGTCAATCCTTGTGACACTGACCTGATTAGATTTTCATTTATCTGGCCATTGCTTGTTCTATCCTTGTGACCTAATTAGATTTTCAGCAATCTGGCCATTGCTTGATACATCCTTGTGACCTGATTAAATTGTCAGTAATCTGGTCATTGCTTGTTCTATCTTTGTGACCTAATTAGATTTTCAGCAATCTGGCCATTGCTTGATATATCCTTGTGACCTGATTAAATTGTCAGTAATCTGGCAATTGCTTGGTCTATCCTTGTGACAATGACCTGATTAGATTTTCAGTATTGTGGCCATTGCTTGATAGAACCTTGTGGCAATTACCTGACTAGATTTTCAGGCTATGAATTTGTAGCACAAGTAGGGAAAAGTACTTGAAAAGACAAACAACATTTTTTTGGTAGGGGATGTTTGTAGATGACGTGGTTACTTTCACAAAAGAGGTAAATACAAAGAGTGGCAGCCCAGGACAAGTTCAGAAATTTTTTAAGAATTTATGTCTATTGCCCAGTATTTTGTATGGAGTATGAAGAAAAGAATCCAGCTTTTAATGTGAATTTTTCTGTGAAATTCATGATTTTGATCAGGAAGACAGTTGTGAGATATTTCCAGGTCCAATTTACGTATCAGTATATTATCATAATTATTTACTTTTTTATTCTGTATTTCAGGAGCCATCACAGCAAGTGTCTGTGAAGTGTCTTCTAACAGTGAACCTCATGGATCAGGCAGGTCAAAGGTCAAATTACATCCTGGCAGCAGACAACACACAGCATCTTCATGTTATAAGACAGGGCCTTGTTGTCATGACAACCAAAACTCCATCAGTCATCACAGCGGTAAAAGGCACTTCATAACCATAAAATACTGCTAAACGTCTTCACCAAAATGTTCTTGTGCTAATGTTTTTGAAAATAAATAGGTAAACATCTGTCAGTGTATCTCTCAACAATAAAAGTAATCCAGGATGGAATATTTTCTTATAATTTTGCATTTAAAATAGAAGTCCAGTTGGAAAATTGCAACTAAGATTGTGCATAAGAAATGAACAGCTCAGCTTTTCTATATCCAGATAATTGACCTGTTAACTTTTTTGGGGGGTGGGGAACTTCACCATTTCCAAAGAAAACTAGTCATTTTCTTTGACCAGTTAACTTTTATGTCTGGGAAGGACTTTAAGACTTTACCTTTCCCAAAGAAAAATATTAATTTCCTTTCTTCTAATCATTATTTGCCAATGACTAAATTTTGCCGTATATGACTTTGGACTTGAATCTGTGAAGAGATGAATTTGCTTTTGTTTGGTATTAGGGCTGTCCCATTTATGTCTATCTGGAAAGGTGGGGGAGAGAAGGGGAGATACACCACTTTTGTCTAGCAGTATCACAACAGACAAAATTCAAACTTATGTATAAAGAGATAGAGAAAAAGAATGAAAAGAATAGATTCAGACTGCACCCCATTCACAAAAACATGCATTCCCTTTCCTGGATGTACATTTAAATGGAATGGCCATTTGACTTCATAATTGTAATTTTTTTAAGCTTTCCTAATATTAATCATTGTAATAGGTTTCTACATCACATTTGTGACTCCTGCAAATTTATGTTAAGATAAAAGTCATGCAGAATCTGACTGGTTTGCAGCAACTGTTACAGTACATGCTTAGTAATGATATATCTTGTTCCATAAATAATATGTCATGCATCATTTTCATAATTATAAGTTGTTGATGAGACTTGTTGCAGTATTTAAATTGTTAATGAGACTTCTGACTTGTTGCATTATTTAAATTGTTAGTGAGACTTCTGACTTGTTGCAGTGTTTAAATTGTTAGTGAGACTTCTGACTTGTTGCAGTATTTAAATTGTTAATGAGACTTCTGACTTGTTGCAGTATTTAAATTGTTAATGAGACTTCTGACTTGTTGTAGTATTTAAATTGTTAATGAGACTTCTGACTTGTTACAATATTTAAATTGTTAATGAAACTTGTTACAGCATTTAAATCCAATGAGACTTGAGACTGCTCTAGTGGCCTAAATGATTAGAATGTTAGACCTTGGATGTCGCAGGAGGTCGCAGGTTTGAACTGCAGTCGAGAGATATAAAAGACATATAAAAATGGTACTTGCAGCTGCCTTGCTTGGCACTCAGCTTTAAGAGGTTACTATTAGGACTTGTCGGCCTGGTGTCAGGATAATATGACTGGGTGGGACACGATGCTAAATGTCTGAGGCATGATGCCCCAGTGTTAGACATCATAGAGATATGACTCAAATTGTTAAAGCTACATTAAAATTCCAAATCACACAATGAAACTTGTTACATTATTTAAATTGTTCCTTATTTAAAGAAAGCTATACAATAATGTAATTTTTAAAATATTTGTTATTGGCTCTGACAAGAACTTGAATAACTATGGCAATAAAGTGTTAACTTAGTTTTCAATGCACCTGTCAGTGATGCCAAAGGTATCATCATTTGCAGCTGTTCATATTGAGTATCAACCCTTGTTTGAAACATCAGCTGGTCATTGTAGTATCAACCCTTGTTAATGAGAAACATCTGCTGTTCATTGTGAATATCAACCCTTGTTAGTGTGAAATATTTGCTGTTCATTGTGAATATCAGCCCTTGTTAGTGTGAAACATCGACTGTTCATTGTGAATATCAACCCTTGATAGTGTGAAACATTAGATAAGCCCTTGTTAGTGTGAAGCATCATGCACGTTGTTTGAAATTAACAAGCTCTAGGACTAAGATATGTAGGTCTTGGTCCCAGGTAGGATTATTACTGAAATGGTAATGAAAAGGTCAACACGTCTGTCATATATGAATGCTTCAGTTGAAATTTTACACTAAATGAAAATCTGCCAAGGGCTCGTGATTACTTGCCAGCGGTTTTCCATTTATATGTGGTACAAATGGAAGTTTTTTTAAAAAAAATACATGCTAGGGGACTCGGATTTCTCAAAGGTTTTATATGTGGTACAAATGGAAGTTTTTTTTAAAAAAAATACATGCTAGGGGACTCGGATTTCTCAAAGGTTTTATATGTGGTACAAATGGAATTTTTTTAAAAAAAATACATGCTAGGGGACTCGGATTTCTCAAAGGTTTTATATGTGGTACAAATGGAAGTTTTTTTAAAAAAAATACATGCTAGGGGACTCGGATTTCTCAAAGGTTTTATATGTGGTACAAATGGAAGTTTTTTTTAAAAAAAATACATGCTAGGGGACTCGGATTTCTCAAAGGTTGCAAATGGTGCAGATTCTAAATTAAATCAATGTGTGACTACTTCACACTAAAAGTACCTTCCCTGGGTCCCATATAATTAAATCAATGTGTGACTACTTCACACTAAAAGTACCTTCCCTGGGTCCCATATAATTAAGTCAATGTGTGACTACTTCACATTAAAAGTACCTTCCCTGGGTCCCATATAATTAAGTCAATGTGTGACTACTTCACACTAAAAGTACCTTCCCTGGGTCCCATATAATTAAATCAATGTGTGACTACTTCACATTAAAAGTACCTTCCCTGGGTCCCATATAATTAAATCAATGTGTGACTACTTCACATTAAAAGTACCTTCCCTGGGTCCCATATAATTAAATCAATGTGTGACTACTTCACATTAAAAGTACCTTCCCTGGGTCCCATATAATTAAATCAATGTGTGACTACTTCACATTAAAAGTACCTTCCCAGGGTCCCATATAATTAAATCAATGTGTGACTACTTCACACTAAAAGTACCTTCCCTGGGTCCCATATAATTAAATCAATGTGTGACTACTTCACACTAAAAGTACCTTCCCTGGGTCCCATATAATTAAATCAGTGTGTGACTACTTCACACTGAAAGTACCTTCCCTGGGTCCCATATAATTAAATCAGTGTGTGACTACTTCACACTAAAAGTACCTTCCCTGGGTCCCATATAATTAAATCAATGTGTGACTACTTCACACTAAAAGTACCTTCCCTGGGTCCCATATAATTAAATCAATGTGTGACTACTTCACACTAAAAGTACCTTCCCTGGGTCCCATATAATTAAGTCAATGTGTGACTACTTCACATTAAAAGTACCTTCCCTGGGTCCCATATATGTTTTACTGGAGCAGTCCTAACCAGACTTGTGGCTATATTTTGTAGTTTGTATGCAGGGATGACTTTTTCCATTTCCATTCATGAGAAAAATTAATGGGCCTTTCATTTATCAGCATTTTCAAAAAGATTTTGAATATGCAAAAAAGGTCTTAAATGTGTTTTATAAAAATTGTTGAGGAAATACAATATTCAGAAGGGAGAAAATTGGTAGAAAAGTCATAATAAATTTCAGATTCCATCTGCAGTCAGCTTTTTATAAAAACACTTGTTATATATTCACTGTATGAACTGCCTGCGTGAATAAACTAGATAAACAGGCTATAACTGGTTGTTTCATGCCAAGTGGGCATTCCATCTGTTGGCTTAAATTTAGAGGTCCATTTGTATAGTCTTAATATCAAATTGTAAAACCATTTTCTTTTTATTATTTTTTAATTATTGAAATATCTGCTTGTTTACTTTATCTTAGATGTGCAGTGGGCATTTCGTAGATTCAGAAAAGATAAGTGATGGCAGCGTGAAGATAGAAGGGGGAGGTAACTCTAAAGATCATACCCAGGTAGCATTAGGGTCAGCAACAGGTGCCATCTACATCCTTCACAACTTCATGGTAAATATTTATTCCCTCATCAATAAAAATTTGTCTTGTATTTTCATCCTACTTCAGAATGATATAGAGAAGGTACATCATGTTACCCTCAAAATGTTCTGATGTCCCACCTTTTGGCTGCTATCATGTGTTTCTGAGCCAGACAAATGATACCAATTTTGACAATATGATATAACTTTTCATGTGTTTTTGCTTTGGTTGGTGTTTTATGGCACAAGTAGGTTATTTAGTGCTGAGACAATTGGAGTAGTATGCTTTTTTTTTCCAAGGACACAGCATGGTAGGTGACCCAGGCAGGTCTGATGGTAGGATTCAGACCTGCACCATTTTAGTCTTGAGTCTTGCTGTCAACTAAACCATCTTATGTTGATGTGTTCTTATTCACAAAACAGTTCAATTCAATCCCAATATTTGTTTATCCATTTGTATACTCCATTAAAAGTTTTGGCTTAATTTAATTTTTGGTTTATGCCATATTTTGGTGTGTATTGTATAAAATCTTTCTTATAGTCAAATTCTCTTAGCTACCTACACATGTTACATTCACTCCTTGTGAAAAATGATATCTGCTTCACATTGCACACACCTTATTCATTTCACGTCATTGTAGCATTTTGTTGTGATTTAGGTCATTGATAAACCCACTTCATTTCACATCATTGTAGCATTTTGTTGTGATTTACATGTACATAGTGATTGGTAACTTTTTCTATAACATGCAAAGTACCACATTGAAGTGGAAGAAATATATGATTACCATACTTGTAAATGTTTAGTAGTTGATAAATCATTTCTTCATGTATTAATTTCTTTATTTCTTGAATTGTAATATATTTAAATAATGTTCTCATCAGAAACATATTTTTGGGGCATCTTTTTGAAACTACAGCTTGTCTGTTATGTTAATTTTGACACATATTGTGGAACACAATAAGAAATTAATGTTTGAAACTGGCAAGCATTTTTTTCTTTGGAAAAAAGCTTTGGTTCTTTGTTTTATTTCTCATCCAAAAAGCGTAGTAGTTTGTATTTCTTTGTGACTATATTGTGATCAGTGCATCATTGACTTGGTGTGGTCTATTCAAGGCGATTGGTACTGGGTACAGCTTTCATGTGCTAAACATAGTTACATAGCTTTGCCTCCATAAATTTGCAATTTATTTACTTTTCTTCAGAAAATAAACTTGGTTCTTTGTTTATTTCTCATCTTAAACCAGAGTATTTAGTACTTCTTTGTTACGGGGGCCCTGAGTGGCCAAGTGGTCTAAAGCGCTCACCATTACGGATCACTGCCATCTCACCTCTGTCTGCATGGGTTTGAGTCTCGGGTTTGGCCAATGTGGGTATGTGAGAAAGCTTGCCAGTAGTTTCTCGTGGGTCAGTGGTTCTTTCCGGGGTTTTTGCCGGGTTCTTCCTCCACCATTAATACTGGCCGCCATGTATGGCCTATCTTGTGCTGAAAAATGGCATTAAACCCTAGAACAACAACAACAACTTTTTTGTTACAGTACAGTGATAAGTGTTAACTGACTCACTTTAAAGGCAGTTACTGCTGGATAAAGCTTCAGTGTGCCAGATATAATAACAGTGCATTGTCCTGGTAAATTCTAGCACAGACACAGAGATATATTTTAGACATGTCATGCTTGTTCAAATAAGTGTAAATACTGGACCTGAACTTTTGAATAGAATCTGGTGTCAGTCTTGAAACTGAATATGTAGTCAAAGTATCAACACATAAGAAACTTGTACGCTGTGAAAGACAAGCTAACTGTCATTGCCAATGCAGAAGACACAGTAACAGAGCTGCTGGGAGGGAGTTCAATGCCAGTAAGGATGCCATATGATATACAGGGACTTTTCAAGAGTAATGACAATAAAAGGGGCTTTTTAGGGATTTGATGAAATAGAGTGAACACCATCAACAAAGCAACCCTTAAAATGGCCCTTTTAAGGGCCATCCATAAAATCCGAATGATCTACATTCAGTATTGCCACTTTTTTCATTCACTGTCCAAAATGACTGATTGTTGTCACACTATGAAAACTGAGCAAAATTGTCAAGATTTTAAAATGTATTAATGCATGTTATAATAGCAGAACTTAAGCTTTTTTCCCTTCAATCAGGGTGTGCATTATACATCAGTGCATGTGATACACATCAAAATATGTTAGATGTAACAAGACTGGATACAATTTAGAACAAATTAATCTCAATCATTTAAAAATAATTGTCAACTTTTTCTGTTATCATTTACCTGAAATTTTTACCTTTATTCAATTTTAAACATTATATTAAAACACACCCTTGTATGTAATATGCTAATTGGTCAAGCACCAAAATTTGTAGCAATAAATTCCTCAGTATACTTTTGGAAATGTTGGTGTCATTCTACCATATGGTGTTGGAAATATTGGTGTCATTCTACTATATAGTGTTGGAAATGTTGGTGTCATTCTACTAGTGTTGGAAATTGTGTCATTCTACTATATAGCATTGGAAATGTTGGTGTCATTCTACTATATAGTGTTGGAAATGTTGGTGTCATTCTACTATATAGTGTTGGAAATGTTGGTGTCATTCTACTATATAGTGTTGGAAATGTTGGTGTCGTTCTACTATATGGTGTTGGAAATGTTGGTGTCATCCTACTATATGATGTTGGTGTCATTCTACCATATGGTGTTGGAAATGTTGGTGTCATTCTGCTATATAGTGTTGGAAATGTTGGTGTCATTCTACTATATGGTGTTGGAAATGTTGGTGTCATTCTACCATATGGTGTTGGAAATGTTGGTGTCATTCTGCTATATAGTGTTGGAAATGTTGGTGTCATTCTACTATATAGTGTTGGAAATGTTGGTGTCATTGTGTCTGTGATATATACATTGCCAAGATTATAATTTTTTTAATTTTAATTTCCAGAATGTACTAGAATATTTGTATCTGAGATTTTAAGGTTAAATGCTGCATATATCTGTTTTACTGACTTCATTGATGCATCACTGGTAAAGCAAAGACATATCCAATAAATATAGGACTTTTTATGCAGAGGTAATTTTTTTCCATATAATATTTAATATGGGATGATGAAATGAAAACAGATTTTTTTTAGCCTGAAATAAATATGATAAAGATCCCTTGCATGTTTTACCATAAGCAGACGACAGTCTTTAACTGACTTGCTTCTCAGTTGCATGTCTTACCATAAACAGATCACAGTCCAAACTGACTTCCTTGCCAAAACTGTAAGCACATGACACAGTCAAAACTGACTTGTCAGTTGCATGATTTACCATAAGCAGATGGCACAGTCCAAACTGACATGCTTGCAAAGTACATGTTTTACTGCAAGCAGACAACACAATCCAAACTGACTTGCTTGCCAATTATGATTGAAACTATTTTTTGGTCCCATTTGGTATAGCGATGATATGCAGTTATTAGATTTGTAGGAAACGAGTTTATCTTACAGGAGTGGATGAAGAGTTTATTTTACAGGAGTGGAGCAAGTACAATAGACGTTCATTTTATTAGCCAGACTGGCATAGATTTTTCATTTTTGGGTGCTAGTGGTGGTGTTCCTCTCAACAAAACAAATTCATATTCAAACCAATATGGAGAAAGGTATCATACCATATGTCAATTAACATATGGTAAATCTAGATCAAAGTGACTTTTATCAAATTTAGTCATCTAGCTTATTGAGAAGTTTATGAGTATAGTAGGCTGATTATAAGGCAGGCATCATTCCCAATACAAAAAAAAATAATGACTGTATATTCCAATTTTAATGATGAATTAAGAATTTAGGTGAAAGAAAGTAATCATTACAATAAAAGATTTTGACAAGTTTTTAAAACTTTAAGATTTTTGAAGGATGAAAATTGTATAAAAATAAGTTGTAACAAAATTAAAATAGAAAAGTAACCTTTATTTTCTTTTATTTGAAAATTGTTCACTTTGTTGTATAACATCTGATTTTCCCAATTCAGATGCTAAATATTTCATTCAGTCCACTTATTTCACATTTTTCTTGTAACTTTGCTAAAATAAATTGTAACTGCCTTCAGGTAACAGAGGACGAGTATGCAAATGCCAAATATCCCATCAGGCAGTTGGCTAGTTTACCTGTCAGCGATGGTCCACTAGATTTCTTGCTGTGTTCAGGGAACTTCAACTCATTACAAGTCTACCTTGATGGAAAGGTTACTTGACATTTCCACTGTCAGATATCTGTATCTATTCTTTATTCTGTCTTTAATTTGCTTGGATGGCAAGGTTACCTTACAGTTCCACTGGTAGATGCCTGTATCTATTCATTATTCTGTCTGTAATTTAGTTTCACATGCAGTTGCAAATATAAAAAAAATACAAATATTATCAAGGAAATACCAGAATAAATGAAGCTTAATGGTTCTATTGTCATTTTAGTCATTGCTCTCAAACTTCATGAAATTTAAATTACTTAAATCAATTTGTGATTGGAGCTTACATCTTAAGCATATCAAAATACTGATCATTAGGATTCTGCAAAAATGGAATAGTTGCCATTTGTGAGGTAACATTTTGAATCGAAAAGTTACATGTAAGCCTGAAGGTTCATGCATTTTCCAAAGTAGTCTTGAAAATTGTATACAGGAAAATATGCAGTCATATTTCTAAAAGACTAAATCAACAAATAAGTAAATGAATTGCTTGTCAGTAACATAAATGAAACAGGAGATTTATTTAAATGAGAAAATGGGTACCTGCCATTCCAATAGTCAGAAGCAGCTAAAACAAAATATGATTATAAATGTATATTTACTATTGTACAGTGTTCAGAGAGCATTTGACTACCTGCCATTGTTAATTTTCTAAATCTCCATATCTGATTATTATACAGAGACAGAGATACTGAAAATATATCTCCCATACAGCTTTGTCAAGTCACAACACTGTTTGCTTGTATTTTATAGAGTGTTGGTCAGTACACTACGCCTGACTGGATAAACAGTATGGACACAGCTGACATAGACAATGATGGAAAGCTGGAGATTGTTGTCAGTTGTCTGGACAATTCTGTCCTTGCACTAAAGATTTTGGACACTTGACAACTTGCAGATACAGGACACTTAATATATTGTTTACAGTGGTCATATAAAACACTAATTGTGGACAAATGATGTCCTGAAGATACTGGACATTTGAATATGCTGCCTACAGTGGTCACCTAAAACTGTGAGTAGAGGACACCTGTCATCCTGAAGATGCAAGATACCATAATTATGCTGCTTACTCTGGTCATCTAAACCTGTGAATAGAGGACGCCTAACATACTAAAGATGCAGGATGCTATAGTATGCTGCTTTCTGTGGCCATATAAACCTGTGAATAGGACACCTGACATCCTGAAGATGGAAGAGACCTAAATATGCTCCTTACTGTGGTCATCTAAACCTGAATAGTCGGCAGCTGATAACCTGCAGATACAAGACATCTTAATATTATGCAGATAGTGACATCTAAAAACCTTTGATTTAGGGACTCTTGGCCACATGCAGATTTTCAACAGACAATAAACACAGAAAGTTTCCTTGCAAATATCAGTGTAGAGGCCAAATCTAATAGATGGCTTCATTTAGTTTAGATTTATGAAACTAAATAATTAATGCAGTTGAACAACCTCTGCATAAGTGTTAAACAGGGAATAAACTATATACTGTATTATAACAAGTTGGTAATTTTTGTTTTAGTGACAA
This sequence comes from Megalonaias nervosa, assembly GCA_016617855.1. Classification (NCBI taxonomy): domain Eukaryota; kingdom Metazoa; phylum Mollusca; class Bivalvia; order Unionida; family Unionidae; genus Megalonaias; species Megalonaias nervosa. The sequence continues at coordinate 37,321 of JAECUM010092866.1, read as the reverse complement.
CCAATGTTTATTAAAAAAATCTAAATCATATTAAAAGTGTTCCACATAGAAATTTTTACTTTAGTTCTGGATAAATGCATTGTTTAAGTGAATTTTGAAAACAAATGGACTACTGATGATTTTGGAAATGTGGAATGTGACTGCAAAGGATTTTACTGTAGTTTAACTTAGTGAATGCATTAACAGGATTTTACTGAAGTTTAACTTAGTGAATGCATTAACAGATGCTAAAGAGTGATAAAGGAATTAGGAATGGATGTATCATTTGTAAACCATGTTTGTTATAACCATTCATGGAGTAACTTTTCCATTGTTAAATTTTCACAGCTGATTAAGAAGACATGTATATTAACCATTTTTGCAGCTTTCCAATGTTTTAGTGTCAGAAATGTGGGTTTACATTTTGTTTCCATTTTGTGAAGGTAATGAAAATAAAGCCATGCAGAAATTCAGGTATATTTGGTATTCTATCAGGGCTCAGATTTACGATTTGCACACTTACAAAGTGCAGTTTTTGAAAATGCAAGTTGAGATTTGAAGCTCTTGTATCTTTTTGTGAGTGATTTACAGCAAATTATTAGTATACGAAATTCAGGAAAATGCACTTTGCATAATTTTAAAACAAACAACATTTGCTTTGACACTAATTCCTTGACTGTGAGATAAACTGTTTAGCATGTAACCTAATACAGTGATTGTTCACATACCTGTGATTTCAACTATACACAAGATGTAACTTCAGTTCAAATCCATCGTACAAGTAAAATATATCTTTGGCATAACAGGGCAAATCTATCACAGAACACTGCACCAACTGAGCTCTAAATTTGTTGAGATAAATACCTCAGGAAGAGACTTTTGGCCATTTGTTGGATTGTGAAGAATGACCAGTACTGGTATGTAGAGCCAAAAGTGGTATATAGAGATACTGATAACTGAAACTCAGCACATGGTTCGTAAGGAGCCTAAAAAACATAAAAAAGCCTAAGATTTTATTTTAACCTAAAAAACCTAAAAAAAAGTCTAAAATTTTTATAAAAAGCCTTATAAATTAAAAGAAAACCTTAAAAAGCCTTCAGTAAGCAGTAATAAGTTAAATTAAAGTTTTATAAAGACACAAGTGATCTCATTCAAGAGCGCTCTTAAAACTCGCCTATTTCAACTGCAAGAACAGACTTAAAGACCTAATAATGTATCCTTACCTTAAATATTTAGAGCATGTTTTCTGTTTCTAATTTCGTGGTGTTTGTTTTTATTTTTGTAATCATATCATTATATATGTTTTTTAAGTGTTGTCAAATGTTGTAAAGCGCTTAGAGCTTCTGAAGATTAGGCGCTATACAAAGTCCTCATTATTATTATTATTATTATGGAGAGAAAAGCCCATAAATATATATATAACATTGTACATGCACAGATGTAATTTTTATTCATAATGACAGTTTAAATTACAATTCAGTTGATAGTTCCTCCTAAAGTCTGCTTACAGTATAAATTAACAGAAGTAACTTGTAAACAAAAAAACTGCCAGTATAAACAGAAGTTTGGAAATTGATTTAAAAAATGCATCTAGTAGAAAATGTTGAATTCCCACCTCTGTGTGTTAAAAATAGGCTCTGAAAAATAGTCATTCTTTAATCTGCCAAAGAATGTGTAAATTTTGTCTTGTTTATACAGTCAGAGTATAATATGTCGAAGAATGCATCAGGACTTCATGGTGATAAATACATAAAACTTCTTTTTTTAACAGTTAAATGTTCAAAAAGTCATCCCAAGATTGGTGCATTCTTGAAAGTTGATTGCAGTAATTTTTAGACTAAAAGTAGCTTAAGAATATTTGAACACATTTTCAGAATCATTTAATGTCTTGAAAATGTAGCTGTTTAGCATTACAACAATAATATAACAAAATCAGAATCATTTAATGTCTCGAAATTGTAGTTGTATAAAATTACACCAACAATACAACATAATCAGATTCATTTAATGTCTCAAAAATGTAGCTGTGTAAAATTACACCAACAATACAACATAATCAGATTCATTGAATGTCTCGAAAATGTAGTTGTGCAGCATTACACCAATAATAGAATAAAGTCAGAATAAGATTCATTACAATATTTTTGTCAGATCAGTCATCAACTTCAAGACAAAATAATTAATATTTGTTAACTGTGGACTACATTACCTTGATAAACATCTGAAGATAAGAAACTCACATTGTAAATTGAAGAATAAGAAACTCAAGATATTACAAAAAGATTTTCAGTCATCATTATATACAATATAGAAAATGATGAGTCATTATTGTATAAAATATGTAATGAGTCTCAAAAGGAAAGAAAGAATGAACTCCAGCATATTTAACACTAGTGATGTTTCCGTAGTTGTGTATACCACATGAATTAGGGTACTTTGTGTATGCCACATGATAACTGAATAAGAATACTTTGTGTATACCAAAATACCAATTTAATGAGAGTACCTTGTGTATGCCACATGACTAACTGAATAGGAGTACTTTGTGTATACCACAAGACCAATTTAATGAGTACCCTGTGTATGCCACATGACTAATTGAATTAGAGTACCCTGTGTATGCCACATGACTAATTAGAGTATCTTATGTATGTCACATGACATGACAAGTTGAATTAGAGTACCTTGTGTATGCCACATGACTAACTGAATTAGAGTACCTTGTGTATGCCACATGACTAACTGAATTAGAGTACCTTGTGTATGCCACATGACTAACAGAATTAGAGTATCTTGTGTATGCCACATGAATAATTGAATTAGAGTACCTTGTGTATGCCACATGACTAACTGAATTAGAGTATCTTGTGTATGCCACATGACTAACTGAATTAGAGTACCTTGTGTATGCCACATGAATAATTGAATTAGAGTACCCTGTGTATGCCACATGACTAACTGAATAAGAGTACTTTGTGTATACCACATGACTAATTGAATTAGAGTACCTTGTGTATGCCACATGACTAACTGAATTAGAGTACCCTGTGTATGCCACATGACTAACGGAATTAGAGTACCTTGTGTATGCCACATGACTAATTGAATTAGTCATGTGGCATACACAAAGTATGCTAACAGAATCAGAGTAACTTGTGTATGCCACATGACTAACTGAATAAGAGTACTTTGTGTATACCACAAGACCAATTGAATTAGAGTACCTTGTGTATGCCACATGACTGAATGAATTAGAGTACCTTGTGTATGCCACATGACTAACTGAATTAGCATACTTTGTGTATGCTACATGACTAACTGAAATAGAGTACTTTGTGAATACCACATGACTAATTGAATTAGAGTACTTTGTGTATGCCACATGACTAACTGAATTAGAGCATGCCACATGACTAATTGAATTAGAATACTTGGTGTATACCACGTGACTAACTGAATTATAGTACTTTGAACCATAGTACTTTTATGTGTTTCTAACATTGGCAATTAAAGTGACACCTGACTTAGTGGATACTTCCATATACAGATCACCTGTCTCTGAAGAACATATACATTTTTGTTCTTAATTTACCTTTCCATATTCAATCTCTTACGTAAGGACACTGACCAAAAAGAACAAACCTTTGTTGTCCCTTGACTATCATTTAAAAAAGGTTTTGTTCATAGAACTGATTAACACTATTTGCTATCAAATTAGTGTCTTCATTTGATGACCACACTGTTTACTATCCAGTTAGTATCTTTATTTGACTTGCACACTCTTTGCTATCAGATTAGTACCTTCATGTGACTCTCACACACCATCTTCTATAATTATACAATATCACTTATCACTCACACTGTCTGCTATAAGATTTGCATCTTCATTTGACTCTGACACTGTTTGCTATAAAATTAGTACCTTCATTTGGTTCTCATATTTGGTTCTACAAACATCATGGTTTCATTATATAATATATATGTCCAACAGTTTGAAACAAACAAATAATTATTTTTACAGATTATAATGGACACCTGGTGAATAAAATCAAGAGATATTCTGTTTAAAAAGGTATAGTTTCTTTTACAGTGGCTAAGAATGCATACAAGCTACAGTGTGTAAAATCATGGTGTCATATAATGTCTGCATACACATGATTTGAACAGAAGTCATCTGTGTATGTCACTGTATTAAGGCATTGCCTCTTTCACATTATCTCACGTACAACAGAAATTTAAACCAAAAGGTGACAATGATTTAATGCATGAACTTAATTTTCTCAGCTTTTCATCACATTCAGGTATCAGAAAATGAAGTGCAAACAAACTCCTCTCTTTTCTGTTTTAAATGTTTTCTGACCAAACATGGCAATTCCCAGATGGTTAGGTTGATGGACTATATCATAATCATAAAATTAAAAGCACTAATATCTGCTATTATATAATCTTTAAAAATTTCTCAAAACTGTCAGATAATGGATATGCCTGGATGGTTGAGACATGTGTTCAGTACATTTGTTATTCCATTTCTTCCACAAAAGCTGTAGATGAGTCCGACCTGCATGAAGCACAAGATTGTGCTACACAGTTTACAATATCCAATATTGTGGGTCTACAATCCATCTAAGTTATGAACCACAATATCAGTCCATTGTAAAAATCCTAGAAGCAATGTCATCTATTATCCAATCTATTCCTTCTAGAAGATTCTGCCCTGTCACTGCACTACAGCCGATAATCAACCAATGATGGGTCTGTATATTTTCAAGTTCCATGGCCTGATAAAAAAATGTATACAGTTAATAGACCAAATGCTTTCTCTCATAAATAAGTAAATGTTACAAGAGGTAAATAGTGGTTTCTATTTAACTAATTCTGGAATTATAAGCCTGAAGACAAAATCTCTTGTACACACACACACTAACATACGCACTCACTCTCCTTTTCTGAAGTTGTCATTTTTCCTACAAGAAATCTGGACAAAATATTTAACGGTAATATTGAAATTGGCTACATTCATGATGCTAGAAAATATTCATAGAAAATGCAAGGGTGCATAGTACAAGTTCCAAAATTGGCCCATATATAGCATGTGAGAGCAATGTCAGTTCCATGGATATATGAAATGCCAAGTATCACTGAACAAAATGAAGTGAGAAAGTTCTTACAAGTGAGCTGTTGGTATGAGAGCAATAACTACAGGTTTATTCCAATTTGGGTGATGTTACTGGAAAAGGAAGTTTTATTATTATGCTGAAATGAAATAGCATTTTAAAAAATACACCACTCCAATTATATACTGCTAATTCACTTTTTTCATAACGTAGCACTTGTTGATATTATGGTTGCTCCATACTCAAAGACATGACAGGGCTTCTCCTTTCAATATTTTCTTACATTACATAATGTTAGGGGAAAAATAAATCTTGTGCCTCCTGAATTCTGCCTTCATGGAAAGATGAAAATTATTCTTTTCTGTCTATATCATATAGACAAAGGGAAGAAAGTCTTACCCATTATATGGTGGCCAAGTGGTCTAAGATGCTCACCTTTACCATTTGGTGACATCTCACCTCTGTCCACATGGGTTTGAATCTCAGGCTTGGCCAGTATGGGCGTGTGAGAAAGTCTGTAGCTTCCCATTGGTCAATGGTTCTTCCTGTGGTTTTCCTGAGCTCATCTGCCACTATATGTACTGGATGCCTATCGTATGCTGAAAATTTAAATTAAACCACAAAAATACTTACCCATTACCTCCACATGACTACCATTAGATGGCCCCAGTTTTAAGTTCACTATGTACTATTGAGATTGTTTTACAAGAGCTCAAAAATTCTTTGAAAATATACATCAGTTCAAGGCATCCTTGCAAAATTTTTGTTTTTTTAGAGTGTAATAAAGTTATTACTACATGTAATAAACATTATTTTTTATTTTAGATCAATATTTATGTGAATCTTTTATTCAGTGTGGACTTTGTTTTATTCTGACCTTGTGAACTAACATGGTATCATTAATATGTTGGTTGTTATTCACGCTTACTATATATATATATATATATATATATATATAGTCTCCTTGTTCTAATAACAAAGGGGGCCCCGAGTGGCTGAGTGGTCTAAAGTGCTCTCCGTTTTGAATCACTGCCATCTCACCTCTGTCTGCGTGGGTTCGAGTCTAGGATTTGGCGAATGTGGATATGTGAGAAAGCTTGCCAGTAGCTTCTCGTGGGTCGGTGGTTCTTTCCGGGGATTTCCCGGTTTCTTCCTCCACCATTAATACTGGCCGCCATGTATAGCCTATCATGTGCTGAAAAATGGCGTTAAGCCCCACAACAACAACAACAACTAATAACAAAGTGTTGTTTTTGTTAATTTTGGGTAAATTTTTATTATATTGTATGTTATATTTTTCATATATATATATATAAATGCAATAAACTGACAACGAACGGTGAAAAACTAGTATCTAACTAGCCTGAGCGCTTTTGACTCTTAATGAGTCTTTTTCAAAGGCATATACAAAACATAGACAAGACAAACAAATAAAACAGAAAAACCGTAGTGTTTGCAAAACTTTACATAGCTGTTTCTACAGGATTTACACCTTTACATGTATTATGTTTCAACTAGTTTATAGCAACTTGTTGCGGATACTGGGAAATATTTGTATTAACGTAGAAATCGATGAGCCATAACGCCATCTGTTATTTTGTGTACATTTATGAAAGCTCAAATTACATCCCGGATATTTCATTGTTATATTTGTAATTGTAGGCTATTAAGCAAATTTAGAGAATTTTTCTAAAGGAAAATGTGTCGGCTGCAAAAGATAGTTTTATTTGTGCATGGCTGTCTACCTCTAGTCTTCTTGGTTTAAACCGTGTGGTTTCAATGTTCTAAGGTGGCGTATCCAGTAAGATTCCTTTTCCTTTCTGGTTTCGGAACTCCAGTTGGGGTTGTTAGCAATTGCAATAAGTGTTATATCACTGAAAGTGTGGCCAGCGGAGGAGAAGTGTTCTGCGACCGGGCTTCTGTACAACTTCTTTGTCATCCAATCAGATCTATGAAGGTTGATCCTTTTATGTAGCTTTTCAGTTTCTCCGACATACTGAAGGGTACAAATCTTACATGTGATAAATTACATTCTCACTTTTGCACGTTTTCTTTGGACCATGTATGTTTAGTTTTTCTCTAATCACTGTGCTAGAAAATGTCCTGGTCTCTATCATATGTTGATAGGTTTTGCATCTTTTATCGCCACAGGGGCCAGATTGACTAGGGTGGTCTTGACTAGTGATTGGCTTTAGCTTCGCTCTGACTAGGATGTCCTTGAGGTTTTTTGGTCTCTGGTAGGCTACTACATATATATGTATATTTGTTGTTCTTGTCATTAAAGTTAAATATGATGACCAAATGCAGCAACTGCAAGAAGATCAAAGTGAACAAGGAGATACAAGAGATGTGCTTTGTATATATTAAATGTTCTTCAACCTATCCATGCAATGTAAACAATCTTTGTTTGGAAATTATCTGGTTCGTGACTCTATTGTTACAAAAGAGCATTAAAAACAAAGAAAAACATGATGTTTAATCCAGAAGAAGGTGATATTTTGAGCCCTGACCCTAAGATAGAATCAAGAGAAAGCGTTGTGGTGGACGTCACGATGGTCACCACTCCATCCAAAGTTAGGCATCAACTGCAAGCATGGTGCTTGACATCATGATGGTCCCCAGTCCAACCAAACTTGAACATTCAGCACCAACTGCAACTATTACATCAACTGATTTGGAAAAACTTTGGAGTTATCGTCCTCAAATTTATCCCAGATGCCGCTCGAACTTCAGTGCATCAACTGGTGCAGAAGGTGATGACACAATTACTAACTTGGACCTTATAGGCAGAAGTTCCCCCATTTCCTGGCAGCCCTGTGTGCAGAAGCCTCCCCCTGCATGTATGAGCATGGCCTTCAGGCCTGTAAATCCAGATTTATGGAGCTTTTATTTAATTTTGATGATCCATTACAACATCATTTTCATACTGTATGACACTGCTCCATTTACCTAGTAAATGTAGATCTGTCACTTCTGTGAGCCATACCACATACCAACCAACAGTGCCATGGTATGTGGAACCATATGGGGATCAGACTGATGGATCCATCCATTTTGCTGCACCTTTTGCACTGGCGGTTCCAAGACTGGCTGACCAACTTTGAAATTAGGTGACTGTCCAACCAAATGTCTATCATACTCTCTGGCTGTCCACACTGGCAAATATTGCTCAAGCAACCCTGGAACTGCCCCTAGAACTGGCCATTCCTATTGCCCAGATGTTCAGGCTGATTCAGCCTCAGTCTCACAGGAGAGATTATCAATGGCAGAGAGACAAGAGGTCAAACATTGACCAGAAATAGCAACAATATCAAATTTCCAGAGACAAGGCTTTTTCTTTCCTGAAACCTCCTAACAACTACCACTAACGCACCACTCCAACCTCCCAGAGATGGCCTGCACCAGACACCTTCATTTTGATAGCGATGACTTTTTACAAACTAAATGGAAGATCCAAGTTGTTTTGGATTTTGTTTATCCAACCTTCTCCTGTCATGACAGATGTCCCATCAGATTTTGAGAAAGACAATATTACGCAGAAAGAGATCTGGTCAACAAACAGACAGTAGAGATTGTACATAAGCCCAACTCTGCAGGGTTTTATTCTATGTTTTTTCTAGTGTCAAAGGTCAAAGGGAAGTTCAACTAACTCAACAAATACATTTCAGCACCTATGTTTAAGTTGGAAATGGCTTGTTCAGTCTGACTTGACTGATGCATATCTCCATGTCGCTATTCATCTCGATGCATGTTTCTTCAGCTTGCCTACCAAGGAAAAATGTATCAGTTTCATGCACTCCCATATAATCTCAACAAAAGTCCTTGGGCTTTCACACAAATTATCAACTGCATAGTCACCCTGTTAAGGTTATGTCATCAACAGTGATTGCAGCATCTTTGGATGATATCCTCCAAAAACACAAAGTAAGTTCTATTCTGGTGAACAGCAGGAATCATGTCCTTTCCGTTTTAGGTTACTTAGGCTATTTAGTGAGCTTAAAATATTCAGATCCTGACCCATCCCTGTGCTTTGTCCATTTGGACATGAATTCATCACTAATCTCAATATTTGTCTCCCGTGTGTACGCTTGTTGCAGATTAACAGTCTCTCAGAGTCAATTTCCAAAAGGGAGTGGGTTACAGCAACAGAATTCTTGCAACTCCTCAGCTTGCTCAGTGCAGATCTAATTCTGCTTGGCCAAATTTTCATTTGCCCCTTGCAGATGGCCCCACTGGCCAGTGGCACCCCTTTTCCTGTCATCACAGGGCCAGGATCATTAACAAAACAGTGCTTTTTCTGCCTCAGTTGTGTAAAAGAAAATGGCACATGGTAGGGACCCCTCTGTAAAAGCCCCAACCAAAAGTTACAGTTCATAAAGATGCTAATTTGTACAGCTGGGGAGCCCAACTATTGCCACATGTCAACATGATCAGTGCTAAGTGGGGTCCAGAGGAATTACCTCTTCATATCAATCTTCTGGAGATGATGGCTATAATCATGACTTTTCATGGAAGGACTGACTATAGTAAAGCAGTCCTTGTCATTTTGGACAAATGCCTGGTGGTGGCCTACCATTTCATATAGTGGTGGGGGACCAGATCACCTGACCATTGCATTCTATTTTAGAAGTTTTTATGCAGGCTGTCCCATCTAAGTATAACCATACAAATCAGATGCATTCCTGGCATGCTCAATGTCCTGACCATCTCTTACAGGAGGTCCTTCATACAGAGTGGTCCATTCATCAGTTAATCTTGGGGGTGCTAGATGACAGATCTGTTTGTAATAAGGTGGAACTACAAGCGGTCCACCTTTTGTCTGCCAGGATTTTTACCTAAAAACTTGGGCCATGGATGCAATATCGATTAATTGGGAGGTGTTTTGGTCTTCACATGGTCCTAGTACTAAAAATAATTCAGAAATTATGAGGTCATAACTGCAAACTGGTCTGATAGCCCCCTCATGTGGGACAAGTCCTGGATCAATGATGTATTGGATCTAGTGATAGATATATTTACGAAGATCCTAGTAAAACTCAAACAGGCTGCAGGTAATTCATCCCTGTCCAGACCAGCCCTTCCTGAATGCCTGGCTCTTGTTGGGAGAGGTCTTCCTTAATGTCTGGCTCATGTTGAGAGAGGAATATCAGCCTTTAAATGTGGAGAGAATCTCACATGCTCGAAGACCCTAAACTTTGAAGGTATATGAGGGAAAGTGGCACGGCACATATTCAGGAACAAGTGCATAGTTAACAACATCATCCCTCTGAGTATCTCACTTTCACAGTTGGCTAATTTCTTTCTCAGACGAACAAATTAGCCACCTATTTCTGTCAAAGTTTACCAGTTTACCACTGCAAGACACTTTCAGGCATCATGGTAGAACAGATATTAGTCATGATAAAGAACTATCAGACCCACTAGCGAAGTTTGAATTGAATAGACCAAAATTGCTCACCCTGTTTCCAAAATGAAATCTTACTGGTCCTGAAATGGCTTAATTTGTATCAATTCAAGCCTTTGGCCAGAAACTAATGAACCTAATACCTTACAAACCATGCTTCCTGACAGCATTAGCCTCAGAATGTACAGTGAGTGAGATATATTCAATGGACCCAAATTATTTTTGGTTCATAAAGGATGGTTCTACAGTCCTAACAACACAACCAGGCTTTGTAGTAAGCAATTAGATATTCATACAGTTCCATTCTTAGACAGACCATTCTGTGCCCTCAAGCATTACTTAAAGCACACAGAGAAATGTTAAGCAACTCTCTTTCTTAGTGAAGGCTGGAAAAGACGATATCACCCCTCAAGCCCTATCACTGCGGGTGAAGTGGGATATACACCCTGTGTTCTCTGAAATCTTGAAGGATCAGAGTCACCTCATGAAGATTTCAACTAATGAAATCAGAACAATCTCTGCAAGTCTTGCTTTCAAACATAACATTGTGATCCAAGATATAATACAAGCTATTGCCTGGCATACCTAGCCAACTTTCCAGAGGATTTGTCTTTTCCCCTTGGTCGACATGATATGCAGGTGGAAAAGTTTTCTCTTTCTGGGAAGGTTCAGGAGCTAACATGCTTATTTTCCTGATGTTAATGTGACTGAGTAAATATTCTTGGAGAAACTCAGTATATATATGTGTATTTGTGTGTGTTTGTGTGTGTGTATATATATATATATATATATATATATATATATATATATATATATATATATATATATATATGATAAATGTGATAGATCAATAATTCTGATGTCTTTATAAGTGATAGATGATTTGACTGTTTTGAAGGCAGAAACATACATACACACACTATTAAATAACTACTGGTCTTCCTTAAGGAATGATTAAAACTATTAATACCTACTTCTTTGATAGCTTCTGATGTCAGAGCTCCAGGAATGTCTTGCTTGTTTGCAAAAACCAATAATGTGGCTCCTGCAAGTCTCTGAAAAATAATGATTACACTTCAGTTCATTTTATGAGAATTAGCAGCAATGTCAACATGGATTCCACAGATCAATTGTTTCTATTATTTCTATATGTAATATCCTGTAGTTTACCCATGTAAAAAAAAAAGCCAAGCTGGATAAAATTATCCAAATTATTGCATATTTCAATTGTAAAACTTCATCCTATTGGTTGAATATTAATCACAACTATTGTTTGGTACACTCTCTATTAGTTCAAGTTTATGACAGTGACTGGTTCACATCAGCAGATGACATACCTCATATATGCTGCTTTGAAGGACATGTGAGTAAATGAAGTAATATAGTGACTGGTTCACATCAGATATGGACCAGCCCATATCAGCAGATGATGTGACATCACACACATTAGGTAGCATGATAAACAAACTGAATGATGGAAAAGATCATTCCATGCAACAAAGGTATCAGTTACTTTCTGAAGAGAATAATATCCTAATGTATGAACTGCCCTCAGGCCTTTGGTCATATAAACCTGGTGGTCCATGTACTGACCTGAGAGCAGTCTGTTCCCAACAATAGTGCCCTCTTCATAAATAATTATTCCTTAATTAGGTCACCTGACATCATCATTCCTGAAATCTGACCCATAGGATGATGTCTATTACAGTAGCAGCACATTTCATTTTATCCACCATTATGATCTAAAGCACATAATTTCCTACATAAAGAAAGAAAGAAAAACGTGTATTCTTGAAGAAAAAGAATTTGTAGGCAGAGAAAAGAAAGGGTTGTTCCTGTTGTAATTTGTGATATTTGAGGCAGTGCATTTAATTCCTATGATTTATCTACAAACCATAGAACTTTTTAGAAATTGTGAGGTCATAACTGCAAGTGGTTTGATAGCCTCCCCTCCCCCGTGGGACAAGTCCTGGGTCAGTGATATACTTCATTTAGTGATAGACATACTCAGAAAAATCCTGGCAAAACCAAATCTACTCAAACAGTCTGTTGGCTACTGTTTACCCTAGATTTAGTGATGTTTGTACAGTGAATGTGCCACAGTAAACTTGATGGCTTTGCAGTTGATAGATCAATAATATTTAGAATAATAATTAAATGTATTGACTTTTTATGGAGATGTTGTGTTTTTAAAAATAAGCAAAAAGTGGTGATATTTTTAAAAAAATACAACATATCTTGAGAAATTATTAAATCAATTTTGGTTCTAAAACTTTGTAGTACTTAAGGCAATCAGTGGAATTATTGGAAAAATTTGAAAGGCATGACACAGCAGTGCTATATATAAATTCATTTTATAAAATCAAGCATGTTATAGTGGCATTACACTGTAATAGACTAAAGTTTTATTCAAATGTCTTAATTACTTCACAAAATTATACCTTTACATTGATAGATGTTAGAGATCCCTTGCCATGACCTTGACACTGAGATTTTGGTACATTATCTTGGTATGATATATACTAGTACACAATTTCATTTAAATTTCTTCAGCAATTCAAAAATTATAATCCTAATATGGTTACAAGTCACCGAATAACATCTTATCTTAATGTGACCTTGACCTTGAGAAATGGGATTTAGCTATGGTATGTAACACATCATCTAGTCATGATATCGAGGAAGTTTCATGAAAATCTCTCCAACTGATAAAACGTTATAGGCAGAGCAAGCAAATGATAACAAATGGATGGAAGGACACCATAATATAATTTGCTTGATTTAAAATGGGCATTTAGAATGGACTGAAACAGTGAAAGGAAAATGAACTCTAAGTTTCATTTGTGCCTTGAATGAACACAGTGAATGAATGGAAATATATACCAAGCTTTTATTCAAATCCACTGCTCCATTTTAAAGATATGGCCAATAAATATCAACATTCACAACTTTATTCAGGGCTACAAGAGTCACTATGTGATGTGATGACATTAAGTTAGATCCAGTCAGTCACTGATGCATTGGTCTAACTATTCACTGTTGCAATAAAGTTTGTTTTGAAACTTTTGAACAAATCAATCATACAGTGCAATGATTACATAGTAAATAATGAACAAGGTGAAATTTTGATTATGGAGACAACATAAGAAAATAACTTACAAGGCTGTCAAATTTTGTATAAGCTACTCAAGAAAGATAATACTGTTAATTTAAGACAAGATAGTCAAGTTTTGTATAAGCTACTCAAGAAAGATAATACTGTTAATTTAAAGACAAGATAGTCAAATTTTGTATAAGTCACTCAAGAAAGATAATACTGTTAATTTAAAGACAAGATAGTCAAATTTTGTATAAGCCATTCAAGAAAGATAATACTGTTAATTTATGACAAGATTGTCAAATTTTGTATATTCTACTCAAGAAAGATAATACTGTTAATTTAAAGACAAGATAGTCAAATTTTGTATAAGCCTTCAAGAAAGATAATACTGTTAATTTAAAGACAGGATAGTCAAATTTTGTATAAGCTACTCAAGAAAGATAATACTGTTAATTTAAAGACAAGATAGTCAAATTTTGTATAAGCCACTCAAGAAAGATAATACTGTTAATTTAAGACAAGATAATCTAATTTTGTATAAGCCACTCAAGAAAGATGATACTGTTAATTTACGACAAGATAGTCATATTTTGTATATGCTACTCCAGAAAGATAATACTGTTAATTTAAAGACAAGATAGTCAAATTTTGTATAAGTTACTCAAGAAAGATAATACTGTTAATTTAAAGACAAGATATTTTGTATAAGCCACTCAAGAAAGATAATACTGTTAAATTAAAGACAAGATAGTCAAATTTTGTATAACTTACTCAAGAAAGATAATACTGTTAATTTAAAGAAAAGATAGTCAAATTTTGTATAAGCTACTCAAGAAAGATGATACTGTTAATTTACAACAAGATAGTCAAACTTTGTATAAGCTACTCAAGAAAGATAATACTGTTAATTTAAGACAAGATAGTTAAGTTTTGTATGAGCCACTCAAGAAAGATAATACTGTTAATTTAAAGACAAGATAGTCAAATTTTGTATATTCCACTCAAGAAAGATAATACTGTTAATTTAAAGACAAGATAGTCAAATTTTGTATAATCCACCCAAGAAAGATGATACTGTTAATTTAAGACAAGATAGTTTAATTTTGTATAAGCTACTCAAGAAAGATGATACTGTTAATTTAAGACATGACAGTCAAATTTTGTATAAGTTACTCAAGAAAGATGATACTGTTAATTTAAGACAAGATAGTCAAATTCTGTATAAGCTATTCAAGAAAGATGATACTGTTAATTTAAGACAAGATAGTCAAATTTTGTATAAACTACTCAAGAAAGATAATACTGTTAATTTAAGAGAAGACAGTCAAATTTTGTATATGGCACTCAAGAAAGATAATACTGTTAATTTAAGAGAAGATAGTCAAATTTTGTATAAGCTGCTCAAGAAAGATGATACTGTTAATTTAAGACAAGACAGTCAAATTTTGTATAAGCTACTCAAGAAAGATGATACTGTTAATTTAAAGACAAGATAGTCAAAAATTTTGTATAAGCTACTCAAGAAAGATGATACTGTTAATTTAAGACAAGATAGTCAAATTTTGTATAAGCCACTCAAGAAAGATAATACTGTTAATTTAAGAGAAGATAGTCAAATTTTGTATATTCCACTCAAGAAAGATAATACTGTTAATTTAAAGACAAGATAGTCAAATTTTGTATAAGCTACTCAAGAAAGATGATACTGTTAATTTAAGACAAGATAGTCAAATTTTGTATAAGCCACTCAAGAAAGATAATACTGTTAATTTAAGAGAAGATAGTCAAATTTTGTATATGCTACTCAAGAAAGATGATACTGTTAATTTAAAGACAAGATAGTCAAATTTTGTATAAGCTACTCAAGAAAGATGATACTGTTAATTTAAAGACAAGATAGTCAAATTTTGTATATGTTACTCAAGAAAGATAATACTGTTAATTTAAAGACAAGATAGTCAAATTTCGTATATGCCACTCAAGAAAGATAATACTGTTAATTTAAAGACAAGATAGTCAAATTTTGTATATGCCACTCAAGAAAGATGATACTGTTAATTTAAGACAAGATTGTCAAATTTTGTATAAGCTACTCAAGAAAAATGATACTGTTAATTTAAAGACAAGATACAAATTTTGTATATGCTACTCAAGAAAGATGATACTGTTAATTTAAAGACAAGATAGTCAAATTTTTATATGCTACTCAAGAAAGATGATACTGTTAATTTAAAGACAAGATAGTAAAATTTTGTATATGCCACTCAAGAAAGATGATACTGTTAATTTAAAGACAAGATAGTCAAATTTTGTATAAGATACTCAAGAAAGATAATACTGTTAATTTAAAGACAAGATAGTCAAATTTTGTATAAGCCCTCAAGAAAGATAATACTGTTAATTTAAAGACGAGATAGTCAAATTTTTGTATAAGCTACTCAAGAAAGATAATACTGTTAATTTAAAGACAAGATAGTCAAATTTTGTATATGCTACTCAAGAAAGATAATACTGTTAATTTCAGACAAGATAGTGAAATTTTGTAAAAGCCACTACAGAAACTTAATACTGTTGATTTATTGCATGATATCTATTACACTGTACTGATTCATACTGTTGATTTATTGCATGATATCTATTACTGATTCATCAAAACTTTTATCAAGATACTGCTAAGATAGGCATTTTTAATATATAAAATTAAATTTTATCTAAAGATAGGCATTTTTAATATAAAATTAAATAAAATCCAAAGATAGGCATTTATAATATATAAAATTAAATAATATCCAACGATAGGCATTTTAAACATAAAATTAAATAATATCCAAAGATAGGCATTTTTAATATAAAATTATCTTACAGCAAAGCCAGCAGCAGGCAGGGTGAACAGACCACTTTGTACGAGACCTTATTTTACAAAAATAAAGGTTCCTACAGAGGCTGAAAAATAAGGTCAATAAAGCTAAAACGAACCTCCTAAATTTTATTATTACCGTATAGTTTGAAAAACGAATAATAAATCGTTTGGGTTAGCTCATTTTTTGTTATTTTATTTTTGACTTTTTTGTTTTTTATGTTATAGTGCGTTTAGTTTACTCGCCGGGTCACTCAATTTTTGTCGTTCACCCTGCCTGCTGCTGTAATTTAAACAATTATTATAAATATTATTAACATGGTTGTCATCGGAGAACCTCATTCTGCTAAATTAACAAGAGAGCGACTAGAAACAATCAGAAAATATTTACCTGTTCGTGATGCTGTCAAGCAACAATTACAAGAATGACAAGAATCTCATGTTGAATTTGAAGAGGATACAAAACAATTATTTAAACCAATTACAGAGACAACTAAACCTCTTCTTCCTGCTTTAGAGAAAACCGCTGAGGCAACTGGAAAAATAGCAGAAAGAACAAAACAGACAAAAAGAATTTTACGTGGACTTCCAGTTGAAATTGCTGCTGCTCAGCCACCGAGGGATATACCAGAATTTGTTGAATATGATTTGAATACTCTCTTTGATAAACCGGAAAAACATGAAAAATCAAAAAGAAAATATGTCAAAAAACCAGTAACCAAACTTTCCCCACGGGGTCTTATGTACACTAATGATGATCCTATTGGAGTCGCTGCTGCAGGATACGCTTATCGTGATTCTTTTTTAGATCCGAATACTCCTGATATTTTAAGAAATAAATGGAATTCTTTTATATTTCGAAACGTTAACAAAATAACCAAAATTACCGGTAAATATCGAGATAATTTTAAAAAATTTGAGGATGATGTTAAAGAACATGAAAAGGAACTTATTCGTAAAAGTATCGAGGATAATGAACAGAGAAGAATATTGGAAGAAAAATTAAAAGAATATAAAGAAGAAGAAGAAAGAGAAAAATATTTTGAAGAACAACAATCATCATCACCACCACGTGTACAAACTCCACCACCATCTCCACCACTACCACAACAACCATCATTATCATTACCACCACCATTAAGATCATCACCACCAATGACAAGGGGAGCAGCAAAAAGAATACAAGAAATAAAAGGATCAAAATATTGGTCGCCAGCCTCACTGAAAATTCTGGAAGAACAACAATCACCATCACCACCATCATCAGAGGAAAAAACAAAAGAACAAATAGAGTTTAAAAAATCACTTAAATTTTATATTGAATTATTAGGAAAAGAGCTGATAGAAACGGATAACAAAATAAAGAATTTGATAATTCAAACTGAGCTAGAAGTGAACAAAAATAGAAAAAACTCTTTACAAGAAGAAATAAAAGAATTAGAAAAAAAAAAAAAAAAAAATAGAATCAGAAATAAAAGAATCTTATGATATAGGCAAAAAACCTTTTACTAGTTTAAAAAAATCTTCTACTGGAAAAGGTCTCTCTATCGGAGGTGATTTTACTCTATGTCCAAATAACGTTATCTCTGACGTTGAACGTCTGGAGATTCTCATCGGAGGAAAACGAGCTGGTAATAATTCTCCAGAAATAATTAATGAGGCGGCTGATATTTGCAGACGGTTATTTACAGGCGGTATCATGGACGTTGATGTTTATCAGTCTCTTATTAATGAAATTGCCGATGACTACTACAGCGACTAAGTATGTAATTAAATACAATTACTATAATAAAATGATCGTATATAGTACTCACCGTGGACCAACTATGGTCAGGGTAATAAATTCAAGATTACCAGTATACAAAACAACCTACGGAGATGGACTAGGTGATGTTGTTCAGGGTCTATTTAGAAGGATAGCCCCAAAAGCAATACCGATCGCAAAACAACTGGGTATGAAAGCTATTGATGTTGTTCGTGAAAAAGGTATTGGTGCTATGGGTAATGTTGCTAGTAAAGCATTTTCAGCGATTAAAGATAGACTAGCACGATTAATACGACGAAAACCTCAACCTGTAAAATTACCTAGCACTGAAGTAATGCCTGCAAATGTCAGTAAAATAATAAATCAAGTTGCTAATCAAAAGCTATCAGAGTTGGCTGATATACCAATGTCAGAAAAAGAAAAAAATATAATCGCTAGTCTGATAGCAGGAAGTGGTCTCACTTCCCGAAGTGGTCTTCGTTTTAGACGATAATAATTATAATAAAGATGTTCAAGCGTATATCTGATCCCGCATTCGACATGGACGCACCAGTACTCAAAGATGAGTCTGTGCGTGATTATCAATATTATTCTTATGACGCTCGAATTCCAGATCAGCGTGGACGAATTGAACTACAAGTTCAGGATACAAGTAGGTATTTCCTACCCGCTGAGGCTTTTATTGAGGTTGAAGGTGAAATTTTAAATAACGCTGCTCCTGCAGCACCAGTAGCATATGGAGCTGAAGTTAGGGTTGGTTTTGTTAATAATGGTATTATGGCGTTATTTGATAGTGCTAACGTACATGATTGACGGAAAAAATATTGAATCAATCCAGAAAGACGTCGATGTTGCAACGACAATGCTTGGCCTTGCAAGATACAGCGATGATTATTCAAGATCAACTGGTCCATCAATGATGTTTGTAAAGGATACTTCTAACCACCCTGACAATAGAAATCAGATTACTCGACAGCCCAATAATCGAGCTGTTCCTCCTGTTGCTGCTGCTATTGAAGATCTATATTTTCCAAATCCAGAATTTAACTTAGGATTTTCAGCACGTAGATCAATGTTAAAAGGTGATAGTAGAGCATTTTCATGTGCGATTCCACTGTCACATATCTTTGGATTCTGTAGAAATGTCAGAAAAGTCATTTTTGGAGCCAAACATACAGTTGTACTTGTACGAAAAGCAACCGACAACGATGCATTATGGAGACCCATTGGTGATGATGGTAGAGTAATTCTTACGAAGCTTTCATTGTGGATGCCGGTGATGACCCCATCAATAACTGAAGAAGATCGTCTACTCTCTTTTATGAATCAAGGTGGTAAATCAGCATTATCGTGGTTAACAATGACCACAGATGCTATCCAGAGTAATATTAATGGTTTATTTACATGGCAAATAGCTTCTCAGCAAGGTGTTTCTGCGCCACGACATATATTTATTGCGCTTCAAGATGCTGCACGGGTGGATGATCAAACGCGTAGTATTATGATATTCGACAATCTTGGTGTTTCCGAGGTTTCCTTAAGAATAAATGGACATCAAGAACCATCCGAGGATATTTTATTGAATTTTGAACAAAATCATGTAGCACGTGTATATCATCGATTAATGACGTTCATGGGACGTGATCAAAATGTTGATACTGGTTTACAAATATCACAATTGGATTTTACAACCTTATACCCAATTTATTACTTTTCGCTCGAACATTTAGATTTAACCAGACAGTCAGTAGTTGATATACACTTTCGAGCTCATGTGACAATAGGAGCTATTGCCAATTACAGAGCAATTGCTGTTATACTCAGCGATAAATCAATGTTACTTGAAGGTGTTGGTGGGCGAATGAGAGTCGTTGATGCTCCAGTAGAAAACATGTAATTAGATCGTTTATGAATATTATAATGTCGTATAATCACGTTAATGTTAGTCTGACTCCTGGTCAGATTAAAAGGATACAATCAGCATAAAAAAATAACTGTGGATTAAAAATATCGCTAAAGAAAGATCAGATGAGCGGCTCAAATAAATTATCTCTTACAGAACGTCAGCTCGGGCATTTCAATGAAGCAAAAAAATCAAATAAAGGTATAAACCTTAATCTTTCTGCGGGTGCCATTAAAGATATCATTAAGACGGGTGGTATATTTCCACTTCGTGCTGCTATACCAGCATTAATAGCCGCTACAGCCCCAGCTGTTGCAAAAGCAGCTGCATTAGGTGCCGTTGGAACCGCTGCTGGAATGGCATTAAAGAAAGCAACAGGAAAGGGAATCAAAAAAAAGGGAAGGGGTCTAAGATTACCAGGGACTCCACATTCATGGTACGGAAAAGGCCTAAGATTACCAGGGACAGTTTACTAATATCTCCTATGTCCAATTTTGATTTATTAGATGCTGCTAAAAAATTAAAAATAAAAAATTTTAGAGGAGTTTTTATGCGCGATCAATTACCGAAACAACCAAACAATATTGAAACGGGTATTATTAATCTCGATGAAAATTCTGGTCCAGGCACGCATTGGGTCGCTTATGCAATTGATCCACGTGGAATTATTTATTTTGATTCATATGGACTAGCTCCACCAAAAGAATTCTTAAAGTATATTAGCGGCTATCAAAGTACTCCAATATGGTATTCAACGTTACCTACACAAACATTAACTGATCCACCAATATGTGGTCGAGAAGTACTTAACGTACTTGATGCTATATCAAAATCAACAAAACCACCCCACAAAGTTGTACATGAATATACTACGACGTCACATTTAAACAGACATTAGTAAATATAATGGTAGATATTTATGGAAGATCTTCTCGTGGTAAAGGTCATCAGCAAGTTGATTTATCTAAATACGCAACTCTCGATCAGCTCAGAAATGAGATTGATGATTTATTAAACATAACCAGTGTGGATCAAAACAAAGTAGTTGTTTTTCAGGATAAAGAAGGACGATTAAAAACTAGTAATATACAACTGCCAGATGTACTTATACGAGTTCCTAATGCGGTTGTTAATAATATAGTTACTTTTACTGATCAGGGTAAAATACAAGATTCCGGTACGTCAGTCAGTGATTATATTAAGAAAGCTGGTAATTCATTTACAGGTTCAATTATTATGAATCAAAATAAAATTATAGACCTTGGAAACCCAACCGCAGATACAGACGCCGCAACAAGGAAATATGTCGATGATCAAGAATCTAAATACGTATTGGCCAACGGCGGTATAATGCGTGCATTTCTCAACATGAATAATAATGGCATTAATAATCTTAGGACACCAGAATATGATTTTGATGCTACAACGAAGAAATATGTAGACGATAGCAACATTCCTATTTCAACTTCGTTAAAAACAATCGGTGATGAAATAACTACACTTAGTTCTACTTTTTCCAAACATGTAGAAACGTTCTTAAATTTTCGTAGAAATGTAAACAAACCCATTAAAGAATTTTTTGGGGAACAACCAACCGTTGACATAAAACTAGCCGACATTAACACGAAACTCAATGATATTGTCAGTGGAATACCTGGTATTGTTCAAAAAACTAATCTAATTAAAATTCCACACGGACAAATTAAAAATATCGTATATACAGTAGCATCAGGATCATCAACATGGACACCACAAAATAACACACTTGAACATACCGCAGAAGTAACTGGGTTATACAGGTTATCTATATACGGTTCGGAAATTACTGCGGCACTTCATTATCACCAAATGTATATCATAATCCTCTATTGGTGATGCTAACCAAGAACATCAAAGAAATCTTTACGTTAATATCAACGGAAATACCTCCGAGACGTTACTGGTGGTGCCTAGAATTCGTAGCTGAAACTTAATTAAATGACGTTGTTAGTATAATGGATCAACCTCAGTCTCGCATCGACGTTCAACGTTACAGATGCAATCAAGTATGTGAGCGTCTCACTAAACTAAATAATTTTATCGACTATTATAACACGAAAATAAAAAAATACAAAAGACGTATAATTGTCATCGATGTAGTTGTTTACTCGGTTTCTGCTGTTATTACTGGAACAGGATTATTATTATCAATGTTGACGATGACAGCACCTACTGTTATAACCATTATTGTTTCAGCATCAACGACTATTGCTGGAGTTCTCGGTATTATAACCAAAAAGATAGATACCTGTACAAATGCTAAATTACACGATTATATGATTAAATTAAATACAGTGGCAGAGGCATGTTCTAAATTATCTTTGTATATTTCTTCGTGTGTCAGTGATGGTGAAATATCTGATACTGAATTCGCGATGATGATGAAAACCTATGATGACGCTTTTAAGGTGATCGCTAATGATTTTAACGAATTAAATAATAATGATAATAATAATGACAGACAGGGAGTTACTTTAGCAGATCGTTACTAATACAACTCCGTCAAAAACTACTATGATATCGTTAAGTTCGACCAATCCAGAATTTAGTGTCAATTTTCCAATATCAATTCCTGCAAAAGAAATAGCATTAGTGCAATTGCGAGTTTATTATAGCTGGCCAAATATTAGATCAAAACCATTTGGTGGACTACAGCCAAATATTTCATTAATATTTGCTGATAAAAATAAACCAGATGGAACTCCTGATTGGCAAGTAGTTGCTATTCCAACGGGCAGTTATCAAATAGAACAGATTAATGATGAATTCCAACGCAGAATTAAATCTATTACAGGAAAAGAATCAAAAATAGCAATTACTGTCTACGAACCAACACTATCTGCGGTTATTGAAATAAATTCTCCTGATTATTCCGTAGATATTTATCAAAGTTCGATTAGATCGTATTAGGATGGCCTGAAGTTCCACCGGTTTATAATGGAGTTTCAGAACCAAAACTAGAAGAATTTAAAATGAGTGAAGAAAAATTCATTAAAGATCCAGAATATCGAGGAAAACAACCATGGAGTAATACAAGATTTGGATTTCCAAACGACGATAGATATTACTTTACCGATTTTGACGGTAAAAGAATCCCCAAATTGAATAAAGCATTATTTATTGTTAACACAGACACCAGGACGAAGATTAGTTTATATACTGTTGATGTAGGATTTATTAAACATTTTTTAGATACTCTTAAACCTGAATACGATAAAACGTTTAATGATTTAAGAAATTTACTTATTTCATTATCACAACATTATAATGAAAGTGTAAAGCAGCAAATAATCGAGTCAATAAAACATTTAAATGGTATCTTGTTCGATTTATACATCGTCAATCGAAGTATTATAAACACCGCGACTAAACTCGATGGAAATCGTTACACAAATCCAGAATCTAAACAAGTATTTCTTGATCATTATAAAATAACAGAAAAAGATTTACAAACATTTGTTATACCAGATTTAAATAACGCTGAAATGAAGAAATCATTAAATGATCTTATTGAAGAACACTTTAAAAGTTATACTAAAACATAATAACAATGGTGCCGGACGTCATATATCATGTAAATATAACAACAACAATTGCAGTCAAATGTGACGTAATTGATGACAGTTATCAGGTAGATCTTTCAAAATCTAATCAGGCCCAACAGGGGTATATACTATATTCATTTAGCCCTAAAGACCCGCCTGGTTGGTTAATTGTAACTGAGCCAATTAACCCGGTTTATTTACGTGTACATAATCCATTTCTGACAAGAATAAATTTCAAACTCACCGACCAGGCAGGAAACATTTTGGATCTAAGACAAGAGTCTCTTAATATTAATTTGTATATACGCTCATAGAACGTCTGATTATTTAATCAGGGGACAAAAAAATAATCTGATGAGTAAATACATGAATAATAATCAATTTCTATGATTAAAGCAATTGTATATATAATAAAGCGAGATAACTCGGCTATCTCTCTCTGCGGAGTAAATTGAGCGATTATTTCCCTTACTACTACGTCGTTACCTGTACAAACCAGTTGTATATACGTGTATTTAGCGTATAGTAGTCCGTCTGTCTGTTATGCCTTAGACTGTATTTGACTATAACTTATACGTGTACAAATTATTTATATTATCGTGAATTTTGGGAAAAACTGAAGTACAGTTACTACGGGTTGTATCCTGGGAGTTCTGTGAGATAGACGAGCCATTTTATATATAAAATGGGGACTCATTATTGATTTGTCAACCCCCTCATCATCTAAACAAATGGTGATCCTCAAAAATACAGTCCCCTGACCTTCATTTGATCCTGCTAAGATGTCACGGTATGGCAAAAAAACTTAGAGGTTCACAGTGGGGTTATGCTACTGGGACTACATTTTTTTTAATAAAAATATTCAGATACTGATATTATTTTTTATTTTAAAGAAATAATTATTATATAATGAACCAAGAAAACATTAATGATATTATTTCTGCTATTAAAAAATTAAAACATAACGGAATAAATCTATCTGATAATCTCGATCCTGAAAAAATATTATGTGATTATGAAATATTAAAACAAAGAAAAATTGACAATAAATACACATTACCATCCAATTATAAATTTGTAAAATCAATTTATCAGTCTATGTTAGAGTCCTTGGCGGTGGTAAATGACAAACAGGTAAAGCTATTTGCGCCTCTTGCACGTTCGATCGAAAATATCAGATCCGAACTGTCTCGTGAATACGAGAAAAAGAAGATCGTGGATAATCGTGTAATGCAGTTGAGAAAGATTATGTTATTTGATTCTGTCAAAAGTGAGAGTGACACAGAGAGCAGCGATGGTGAAGGTACCCATAGCAAAATATAGAGTTAAACTATATACAATTTATTTGTTAGGAAGACAGAGTTAGATATATTCAAATATTACCCGCTGATCATATTTGAATGAATATGTAGATTTTTGTATATGATCAGCTACATGTTGTACTGATTGTGAATGTATGCCAAAATATCTGGCAGCTGCATTCATTGATGGGAAAGTTATTTCCTGCCCTGTTTCTACATTTAAGGATTTAATAGCTCTCTTTCCGAATAATTTACACCTTCCTGTATTTCCACGTATATTATTCTGACTAGGTGTAATAGCTTGCAGGTTAGATAACCGATTATTTTTGGGATTTCCATCAATGTGATCAACTACAAGTCCATTTTCAACTACTCCATAAAAACATTCAAATACGAATATATTAGAGCGATAATGTTTATTTCCACTAGTATTAAATGTAAAATAACCAAATTTATCAAGGCTACCGACTGTTTTTTTTTATTTACAGTGTCTAACCACACCATCTCGGGATGCTTCATAATTTTTTATTATTTGATGTTTCACAAATTCGTTTTGCTCCATTTATATATAATATTATTTGTCTAAATCATTGTTTTGAAATCTGGTCAGATAATCTTCTACGGTTTTTATAGGAGATTTACCTGACGTCAAAGTATTATTTTTTTTGTCATAATATCGTTTTAATTCTCTATATTTTTTTCCGCCACATTTTATACACAATGGAGTTTTTCCTCTGACTCCAACACCACATTGCACACACGGTATTGGTCCTGTACTTCCATTTTTGATACTCTGTGCATGATATCCGCAATATTTGTTCACGCACGGTTTATTACAATGAGAAGTATATCCAATTCTGAGCCAAGCACATTTGTTTTTTGTTTCAATCATTATATATACTAAAATTTTAATTTAAATATTTGTTTTAATTATATGGAGGAATTATCCATGATTAAACCTAAAAGAGCTAGATTCGATCTCGATCGATTATCAGAATATAAATTTAGTACTTTGATGCAAGATCTGGCATTAACGGATGAGGATATAACCGAACGTATTCGTGAAGCAAAAAAGGAATTTCGTGACGATGGCGCTGCTTATGTATGGTCAACATTCAGAGTTGGAAATGTTACTAATATGATGAATGACGAACGAGGAAAAGTAATTATTAATCACCTTGATGATCAAAAATATTTTATTTCAATAAAATTTATTGCAAATACAGAAGAAGATATTTGGATTATTCGTGATAAGCGCGATCCAGTCCGTGTGCAGTCAGGAAATAATATTGTTCTCTTAAATAATAAATCTAAGCCCGGAATACTGACTGGTATTGATAAGGCATATTATCAACGTGCATATCCAGTTACTGCAATTGTATATGCAATATATCCGCTTAATAATAAACCTGACGTCGGGGATCTAAAGCCTATGAAACTGTCAGAGTCAAGAATAAACTGTGTAGCTGAACGAGTTACAGAACATTTTACAAACGCGATACGTGGTAATGGTTTAACAGATTTACGACGTAAAAAAATAAATACTTGGGCAGAATCAGTTAAAGATACCGGAGCGTCTATCAAAGATGTCGCTGAACTAGAAAAGAAATTGAAATTCCCAATAACAGTAAAGACGTTAACCGGAGAGATTTTGTACAAACCAAAATATGAATCAAGAGGAACTCCTATAACAATCGTTGATCATAATTCGCACGCATGGACCTCAGCAGTAACAATATTTCCACTAGACAGAGCGGTTAAATTTTATGATGGTCATATATTTGATTTTATCAAAAATATCAGTAAAAGTGACCCTGTGTCCGTTTGGTTATTTCAAAGTTCAGAATATGATCATTACGATCAGTTTGTACGACCTAATGGTGATATTTACCGTACAGAATCTCTTAATGTAGAAATGGAACATCTTGCGCTGAAATATACTTCAGACGATGTCAAAGTTAGACAATTATTAAATAATTGTTTCACAGTTCCATCTGTAGCGGCTCATTTCGCTCAGGAGAAAAATTTATGGAAACCAACACGATCGGAATTCCTTGAAGATATTCATAAAAGCTGCGTAGAATATGGACACGGAGGGTTATGGAATACTAAATATAAGTGTAATGACGTTATATCCGTCGATATGGTAGCGTGTTATCCTGGAAGTTTTCTTGGATACGGAGAATGTTCTGAATACTTTAAGAGATTCGGACATCCATCACACGAGATGACCAGGGTTGCGATAAACGGATATTTACCAGATTTTGATTTAACCGGATTTGCTCATGTAGAATCATTCGAGTTTGCAGAAAATCTCCATCCGATTACTTATGCTTGGTTTGGAAGACATTTTTCAGAAAAATGTTGGGTTCCAATAGTACTATTGCGATATATGCTTGATATTGGAATTTTAATATCTTTACAGGTGAGCGAGGCGATTATATCGTATAGTCCACAGAAGCAAGTTTGGTTACCAGAACCAAATAGATTTAATATTGATGATGCCAGGAAAGAATTACCTAATCTTAATGAAGATGATATTATTAAAATTACTAATAATATACGTAAATACAGAGACGAGCATGATGAGAAACTTGCAAAAGATCTTGGTAGAAAGATAATTGGTAAATTTACTCAAGGAGGAGCCTATGATCATAAAAGACACTGTACAAGATTGATTATGGACGATGCTGAACTCGATTTTATAATAGCTGATACAACGGAAAAAAATACATTTATAAATAGGAGTAATGTTTATTTGTCAGACGGAACCAAACTAGGTACAATTGTGAGTTATCTTGATGGTGACTCACCACAATTTACTCATTTAAGATCATCTATGTTGGCATATGTTTCTATAAATCTACTGTCTATGATAAATAGATTTCCTCGTGATGCTGTCAGAGTCGCCACGGATTCGTTTTATATAAATAAAAAATATACAGATTTGTTAAAACCGCTACTTGGTAATGGTGAATGGGGATCATGGAGAATAAAACAAGAAAATATACTTAGCTATTCTGAATCTGCCGACGTTGAAATTAGGGAAATATATTACAAAAATAATAATCAAATATCAAAATCATCAGCACCATCTGTGTACGATCCTGTATCTAGACATAAAACCGTTTATCTTAATGGGTGTGGAGGTTCAGGTAAAACAACACGTGTGATTAAATTATTCATGAATAATAATTCAGATATAATTGTTTTGACACCGACACATAAACTCGCCAGAGAGATAAAAGAGCGAGGAGTAAAATCGTGTACTTATCATAGTTTCTTTAGATGGTGTGGAGACACATGGACTCCTGAGCGAATGGGTGAGAAATATATACCTAAATATATTATATGGGACGAGATATGCACGGTGTCGTTAGAAATATTAAAAACATTTCTTGAATGGCTATTGACGAAGAATACTGCTATAATAATGTGCGGTGATCATGGTCAACCACCACCTTTTATTGGACAGTCTCCACATGAATGGCTGAAGAATAACGTAGATTATTATGAAGAAATAAATGATGACCATAGAGCTATTGATGAACCGCTGAAGGAATTTAAAAGATTAATTAGACTACAACCAGACAGAGTACAATGTGAGTAGTATAGTGGGTTACCGTAGCGACAATGGGAATTAGCATTACAGACCCCCCCTGGGCCAGTATAGCCCCAAGAAGTAGGTCAACACCCTGGGCCTGTATAGCGACAATGGAAAATGGAGTAGAGGGACTAGAACACCCTGGGCCTGTATAGCGACAATGGAAAATGGAGTAGAGGGCCTAGAACACCCTGGGCCTGTATAGCGACAATGGAAATTTTGTAGAGCGGTGACTAGGAGACTGTGGGTTTGTAGAGCGATAAGCGACAGGTGGCATGACGTCACACTGGTAACAATGTAGCAAAAAGAGAAGTACTGTGACGTCAAGCTACCTGAGAGGGGGCTATAGACAAACACGAATCAAGAGCGTTCGTGTTTTTTTAGTAGAGGAAGGGTTTTATATATATTCGTTTAGGGTGGAGATAAAATGAAAATTAAGATCTTTTCGAGGCATTGGAAGTGGCCCTGAAAAGGGCCTTTGGGTTCTTCTTCTTTTATCTTCTCCAGTTCTTCCACCATGTCCTGACTTTTGAATAATTCCTTTCTTCTTTTCTTCTTCGGGCATCCAGTCAGGATGTCCGAGAGCTCTGAATTTTTGTTGGATTTTCATCCAGTTCTGATTTAGTTTCTCAAACTCTTCTTTCTTCTTTTTGTTTTCCTTTTCCTTCCTCTCTTTTGCCCACGTCTCCTTGATCTTCTTTACTTCTTCTTCCAGTACTTTTCTCATTAGGTCTTCCGCTTTCTTGACATTTTCTAAGCCTTTTTCTACAAAAGACCATTCTGTTAAAATGAATGTGTCTTCCAAAAAACACCTTATTTTGGTGACAACATCAAGGGTCTGCTTCAATGTGCCTACTCTGACATATTTTGGATAGTTGAAGCCTCTCAACTTATCCGCTTCCTCCACTATTATGCCTTGTAGTTCATAACTTGCTACTTTCATACTTGTCATAAAGTCTAGGCTGACTTCAAACCTCCACTCCATTTGAAGTCTTTCCACCACATGGACTCCATCTATCATCCACCACCAACTGTCTGTCAACTTGTTAAAAAGATTCATCTTGTATTCTGTGTTGAATGGCGCGAATGACGAACGCTATACTTTTATATACTTCAAGCACGGACGTGAAGGAAAACATCCCTTACACTCACTTCACATACAATTTACTATCCTCACCAACGAACGATCAAGCATAAAACACACACAATATACTATCCTCA
The DNA here is from genome assembly GCA_016617855.1 of Megalonaias nervosa. Taxonomy (NCBI): domain Eukaryota; kingdom Metazoa; phylum Mollusca; class Bivalvia; order Unionida; family Unionidae; genus Megalonaias; species Megalonaias nervosa. Next base: position 7,489 of record JAECUM010092866.1, on the reverse strand, counting down.
CCAACGAACGAGCAAGCATAAAACACACAAACATACCATCCACACAATCGGGATGAGAAAAAACATATTATATACTATCCTCACCAACGAACGAGCAAGCATAAAACACACAATATACTATCCACACCAACGAACGAGCAAGCATAAAACACACACAAAACACACACTATACTATCCTCACCAACGAACGAGCAAGCATAAAACACACAAACATACCATCCACACAATCGGGATGAGAAAAAACATATTATATACTATCCACACCAACGAACGAGCAAGCATAAAACACACAAATATACTATCCACACCAACGAACGAGCAAGCATAAAACACACTATACTATCCTCACCAACGAACGAGCAAGCATAAAACACACATTATACTATCACACCAACGAAGGAAGAGAAGAAAAACACACACCCATATACTATTCACACCAACGAACGCGCATGCAAACACACACACGCACACACACACACACACACACACACACACACACACACACACACACACACACACACACACACACACACACACACACATCAGTAAAGAGTGAGTGTTTATAGTCACACTACACTACATTCACACGAATTGGCAAATTGAATAAGTTCTCTTTTCTAGAGATCTGGTTAGCCCTGAGAAGGGCTGTTTTTTTAAACTTCAGATGCACCTGGCTAATGGTGACATCTCCCAGGGCGGGCACCACACACGCATCGCCGGCTCCAGTCCTGCTCCCAATTGATGCGTGTGGTTGGGAGCGCAGAGGGAGGTTGATTGGCTTCACTATCCCACTCCTCAGTTTGAGGGATAGTGAATACTTGTTCCCTTCTTCTTCTATTTAGCACCCTGGGATGCTGACGTCGAGGCTCCCACTCTTGCCTCTGTCTTTCCAATTCCTCCTCCCAGTTTTCTGTTTGGAGGACAGTGACTCTTGGTACAGTTTGCCGTACTGCTACTGGTTGTGGAGGCGTTGTTGTCCTCACCTCAGGTTTGACCTCACATTGAGGCCTAAGGAATAGGTGAGGTAGTATCCCTCGCTTCTTTTCCTTCTCCTCTTCTTTCTTCTTTTTTTCCTCCTCTTCCTTAAGTCTGTCACTTTCTGCAAGCGCCTCCATAGTCAGTTCATCCAGGAGACGCCTGGCATGCTCCAGGTGCATCTGGAGTTCTATTAGTTTTGTTAGTCTACTCATGTTGTTGCAGCTGCTACGTCAACGTGGGTAACCAGACTGACGATCGCACCGATTTATATACTTGTAGCACGGACGTGAAAGTAAACATTCCCTAGCACTCAAATTTACCATCACATGTAACACGCGGACTTAAAAGAAGCACTCACGTTGACTTTTTACTTTTTACTTACAAACACAGGCAGACACGATTGGACAAGACAGAGAAACGAAGTGCTTATAGGCACACTTCTATTTTTTTTAAACATACAAACACACAAATATTTTGTTTTACTGACAAAAGAAACGAAGTGCTTATAGACACACTTCTATTTTCTAATGACAAATTTTGGCAAATTGAATGAGTATGTCTTTTCGAGAGTATTGGGTAGCCCTGAAAAGGGCTGTTTTTTTTTTGTTCACGGAAGTAATGGCAATCTTTTTTTACTGTCTAAGATTGCGTCCCCGTCTGGCAGTAGGCTTTCCTATTGGATACGGTCTGCTTCTGCGAAAAGAGAAAGAGAATTCTTTGGTGTCTACTCGACAGTCCACAAAACCTCTGTCTGGTTCTTGCTGCTGCTGCTGCTGCTGCTGCTGTTGTTGTTGTTCTTCTCTCTGCTTCTTCTGAAGTCTGTATTTCTCAGTCCATTCTTCTTGTTCTTTTTTAATTTCCTCTCTAAACATCTCTTCTATCAGACCTTGGACTGTGGAGAGCATCCTAACATTCTCTATTTCTTCAGGCTTCGGTATCAGGTTTAGCCTGACACGATGTAAATTGACGTAAGCTTCGTTCAGCTGGGCTAGTCTGGAAGGCATCTTCATAAGTTGACGAGTCAACAGTGAATGGTCAGACTGGAGACCCACCCGCTTTATATGGTTCAAACGCGGACGCGATAGAAAACATCCCTACTTGGTTTTAGTGTCGGAATGCTATGATAGCGAATGTCATGATGAGGGATAGAAAGAAGTCAAAGAGCATATATTCACAGTGTTTTTTTAAAACAAACGACAGACACATTTTTTTTCAAAACACAACATTTTTTATTCAAGTAACAAGTAACAAGTCATAAGTCACAAGTAACAAGTAACATCAAACAAATTATTTTTGACAAGGTTGACAACGTTGTGAAATCATGTGAGATTTCCATTGATGGAAGTCATGAGGCCATTGATGTACACTACGTTTCCTAGCTAAAGACAAAAGATAACTATAATGGTCACAAAACCATCGATCTATTTTCTCATCGTTTCTAGAAGAGTGACGATCAAAATAAGTCACTAAATGTTCTAAAGGATATCCAAGACTGCGTTGATGAAGAAAATATACACAATATTGTCCACACACCATGGAATCTGTGCCTTGTAATTTCACATTATTGTATCGTGTCGTCTGGGCATTTCTTCTCATAAAGTCAATGATATCGTCTTCCAAAGGGGGTAATCCATACGAATCAAAATATTCCACACAATTCTCTTGAGGGAAGTAGACGGCAACCCAGTGAGTGCCTGGAAGATGACTTTCGTCCGTGTTGATGACATAAGCTTGATGGTCTTGAGGTTTGCGATGAGGTAGTTCATCTTTAGCGCACACGACAGGATTCCAAGAAGCAGTATACGAACTATTGTTCAAAAGGTAATAAAGTTCCCAGGTATCCATGTTCTGTTGTGTTGTTTTTGTTTTTTTCACAGGTAATGATAAGTCATCAATTCAATTCTGACTTTTTGTTTGAAACGATCTGTCAAATATCCGTTTCTTTGCCTTGTCTCCGCACTCTGGGCTAAGAGAGCTTCGATGCGATAGATCTCTAGAGTAGTCAGTGGAGGACAGGAATGATCACGCAAGCCTTTATACCACTCATGCAACACGGTTTCTTCTGAGATGAGACTCCAAGCGTCGTCCAGATACTCGTCCAATTTTTCTTCTTGACTCATCATCATACATTTATCGTGTTGAATTTGACTGGGATGATCGTTTTGACATCCGTAACAATATTTCTTGGACAATTCCGTAATGGTATTCGCTAGGTGTTTAGCAAAACAGGACACTAAATGTTGTTCTTGTTCTGGCCATCTGGACTTGACGACTACCTCGTCCTCTTTGACTTCGTCTTGGGGTTCTGTTTTCACGCTATCCTCCCATTCCATGTCCAAAGATTCTCCACTGTTTAAAGAGGGATAGGAGTCTTCCATTGTGTCTAATAGTCTAGAATGACTTCTCTCAAACTGTTGATTTCTATGGTATTATCGAATTCAGCATACAGGATGACGTTGACCGTCTCAGTGAGAGCTTCTGCAAACTGAAGTTCCACACGCAGTTGACCGGATTTTATAGGGTGGAAATGTCCCTCGTCGCTGCCTTGGTCTGGAGTGAAATCAAAGGCCCACAAAGTGTAACCTCCGACATAATCTTCGTACGAAATACCGTGACTGGTGTTGGTTCCTAGTTGCCCCGTAGCTTCGTACAGGGACAAGTACGATCTCAAGTAATTCTTCTGGGCAAAGTTAGGTTCGAAGGGTCTGGTACACAAAGTCTTGCCATCGCGACTGACTTCAATTTTGGACACTCTGTAGTGCTTAAACTGGAAAGGATTTTGATCGTGGGCTCCGTTGAAGGCTGCATTACTGACGATACCAACGATTAAACGTTTGGGTAACTGTCCTTGGAACAGATGATCTTCGATCTTGGATCGGAGTCCAGTAGCAATGGTGAATGTTTTCACTTCGACACGTCGTATCGGATATTTGGCGGTCGATCTGCTCAATGTTTGACTGATGTCGTTTCCCGCTTTAGGTAACACTTCTACACGTCGCACGTAAAGTCTGGCTTCTTGGATGATGGTTTTGTACTCGTTGGCTTGAGCCATCAAATGGAAAGCGACACTGCTGCGATTGAGTCTCAGGCGAATATCCACTCCGTTCAGCAAATACTTCTCTTGCAACCACATGTCCAAATGCAAACGATCCATCAGTTCTAAACTACGACCTTGCAGGATTTTCCTTCGACGATCGTTAAAACCCACATTGTGAGGATCGTCATCGGCTGTCAGGGCTCTGTCGTTAAACGTGTTCTCACCTGCGGTGTCAGGTTTCCATACCACGCAAGCATCCAGATGAGTGTTCTTGACCTCTTTTCCGTACGTCAAGAGATTTTCTAGGTACGCTCGGTAAGGGTAAGTATCCGTGCTACTGCTGATCAGTTTGTTATTCAAGTACAAATCCACTTCGCTGAACAAGGAATGCATGAAATTGTTGACGGGAGCTACTGCGCATCGGCTCCCGGATTGGTGTTGTCGGTTTTGATCACTTTCAGCTTTAGATACAAGTAACTATTATTCAGATCGATGTAATCTTCGGGCTGTCCTTTGATTTCAAACTCGATGGGAGCGGAATCCACCAAAGAGGAGACGGGATGAAATTCCACCCATTGGGATTCTTGCATCGTCATCATGGTGGGTGGCATGGCAAACAGATCCAGTTCCGACTTGGAACAAGCACAAGACTCTCGGTGCATCATTTTCCTTTTTTTAATAATCAAAAACGTCTAACTCTCGGACGGTTTTTCTTTTCTTTGTCTTTCTAGCTCTAGGGGCGTGAAGTCCTCTGAAAGGGTGTTTTCGTCGTCTTTTTCTGCCTTGTCCTTGCTGTGGCCTCAGGGAAGCAGGAATGCCTAACTCAGCATTGCCCAGGGCATTTATAGGAGTTTCTCGCCGACCCAAAAGGTCTTTGCCCGTTTGAAGCAAAACATTTTTGCCTGCTCTCAAGAAAGCTTCTTTGGGGCTTTGTTTGTCAATGATGACATTTTGGAGAAATTCTTTACCTTGCGTCAACGCGGCATCTTTTAAGGCGTGCAATCCTCGTGTCACCATCGGTTTCAAAATGGGAACCACTGTACGAAAGGCCGATTTGAGCATATCACCTAAACCATGTCCTCGCTGTCGAGCAACTCCTTGGTACACAGGATACATGACTGACAAAAAGTTAGAGTAATCGTTTTCGAAAATGGAGTTTCACTGTGACTTTCCCTTTGGTGAATGGAATATTTTGTCCCAGATCTCCTTTTATAGTAATGTTGACAGTGTCGAAATACGGCTTACTGACGGACAAATAGTGAGGATTTACAAATTCGCGGTGAACGTGATAGGTGTTTCCACCTTCCTCGTCAGCCTTCGTGGCAGAATCCACTTTGAAAGGAATGACACGCAGTAACGGTACGGAGGTGTGTCCCACTACGTTGTACTCCACCACATCGGAGTACACAAAAATCAAATTCAGTCCTAGGTTCATTTCTACAGGGAATCGAAAATATTTCGCAAAATCCACGTTACTGGTCACGGCTGGTATTTCTTTTGCAATCTTGATTAACTTAGGGTCTCCACCCAAAATGTCATACAATTCAGGACAAAATGTAATGGCCAATACTTTGTCCTCAGAAAATTTCATCAGTAGGCGACGAGATATTTTGTGGTACTCGATGGTGACACTTTTTTTGGCTTTCTCCAAAGCTTTACTAAACATGAAATTGAACCTCTCAGCTATGGTGTTCACCAAATGTTGACCACTAAAATAATAACCTGCAGGAACTTTCAACAGATAAGTGGTTCGTTTAGTTATGGGGTTTGGTGTTTTGATAAAGTCAGCTACACCACTACCACTAGCGCGTTCATCCATGAATTGTTGCACTTGATCGTCACAAACTTCTATCGTCAAAGTGTTTTGATTTTCGACGATGTTTTTGATTTGTGTAGGGTGAATAATTTCTACCAAAGCCACTTCCCAACGGGCTTCGTGATCCAATCGGATGGCCTGAGGTAATTTGGCCGAGAAACAGCACAAAGTGTTATTGGGAAACACCTCCATGGAACTGTCACTGGGTAACGTTAAGTAAAATTGGTTGTTCATAATTCCACAGTTCTAGTATCCGAGGAGTCACTGGAAGTGAGAGGAGTGTCTAAAAGAGGATGGTTAGGGTGACTGTTGGAACTGACGTTGGACACAAGGCTCCCGTTGTTGTTGTTTCCGTTAGAGGAATATTTCAGAGACGGATTGGGAAGAAGGTAACCAATGCAACTGCTGAGTAAAATGGTCCACAATTGTTTATCTCCTTGTTGCAAACTCAAATTGGCAATGGCAGCACCGATGACACAATACACCACAAAGATTTGGCAGAAAAAGACGATTTGAGTTTTAGGCACACGTTCTCCACACCACACCCACAAGGGTTGTTTTTGTAGATCTTGCAGAGAAGAACTGGGGGAAGGAGTGGTCACTGCAGTAGCTGAGACTGTGTTGAAGGGCATGATGGTCACTTCTTTTTATAGTCGATGAGTTGCGAAGCGTCGATCCAAGAGTCAAAACTGGGAGGATATCCTTTCCAACGTACTTTGACTTCTTTGACACGTTTCTTTCCTACTTTACGAGTTCTTCGATCGAGAATGCTTTCGATCTCGTACACGTCGTCTTCTTTTTTGGTCACACGTTGTAACTCGGGTAAGTAAAACGTTCCTTTTAACACTTCCCCGTTCATGTCCTCTAATTTATAGACGGGAGGATAACGACCACGCACACGTTCAGTGACACGAAACAATTCGGTGGTCCAATTGGGTAAGTAACCTTTGTCGAAAGTGCGTTTGGTTTTGCCAATGCGTACCCAATCTCCCGTGGCCAACACTCCACCTTTCTTGGGACAGGCACTGTCGTGGACGGTCCAAACAGGCGCTCGAAGACGGTCACTTCGTTGTCGGGAGTCACTTCTTGGGGGGCACGTCCAATGCTCCGATGGTAAGATTGGTTGTACGATTGAACGAGGTGTGGCAAGACGTCAATGTACTTGAGAGTGTGTTGATGCGTAAAATATTTCCACATGCGTTCTTTCAAGGTACGTTGAAAACGTTCCACGATGCTGGCTTTGGTTTCAGGATTCTCGGTGGTGAAAAAATGAATGTCACGTTTCTTCAATTCTTTTTGGAAAGCTTGGTTTAGAAATTCGGTGCCTTTGTCCGTTTGCCATCGAAGAGTGTGACGACCACTTTGTTCAACACCAGTTTGAGGGCTCGCACTAACTCACTGCTCGATTTGGAAGTCAATGGTACGACCCAAGCAAATTTGGAAAAGACGTCGATGACACAAAACAAATATTTGTAGCCACGATTGTAGGTGGCTAAATGAGAGACATCAGCTAAATCGGCTTGCCATTGGTGATCGATACCCTCCACTTGGGTACGACTTCTGGAAAATTTTCGTCGAATGGGTTTGTGTAAGGTGTACGTGGCTTGTTCTTGTAACCAGCGTTGCACCTGAGGTAAACGGATACTTTTCAGTCGAGG
>JAECUM010092865.1:0-14947 GCA_016617855.1 Megalonaias nervosa | reverse complement strand
TATATTTAAGATTGCACAAACATATCTTCACACTTGACACCCAACTGACCTAGCAGTATGGTAATGTGCATTCTTTAATATTGACAGCACTTGTTTGTGAACTATAATGAAATGACCCATGATTAACATCTAGTGAACAAGTTTTAATTCTGGTTGTAAAACATTCATGGTATTTTGGTGATATAGACTTGTCAGTGTGAGAACTTAGTCAAGTTCACCACTGCAAAATTATCTCCTTTTGGGAAATTCTACTGATTATAAAAATTACAAGCGACAGCAATCTGCTGTGTTATTGACTCCAAGTTGATGAACAAAAAAGCAGATATGTAGTCATTTATTTAACTGTAATTACAAACTATGATAAAATGACTGCACAGCAAAATCATACATACACAAATATAGGTTATTCAGTTGGTACACTGTAGACAAATTGCATTCTTTAAAGTAGATCAGTTGTTGTTGGGTCATGAAGTCCTTTGCTGATCATTTCTGTCATTAAATCATTACAATTCATTCATGAGACATGTATGATTATTTCACCAAGAATTAAATTGCACAGTTAACTTAATGTCATGAATGCAACACATAACAATTTGAATAAGTTGGGAAACTGATCTTTATGATTATTATGAACAATTTTCCAGAGCTCATAAATATTATCATCTGGATACATCTACTCCAAAATAAGATTTTTCACTAACATAAACTTCCTTTGTTAAATCAATAGTAACCTGACTACCATGCCAAACTTATCTGTTTCATAATGCTGTATAAGAGTATAAATGCTTGTATAGATATAGGAATTAAAATAAATATCTTTACTTGTTAATTTCATTTTTTACCCTTATTTTATTCAACTTATCGTAGCCCTGATATGGATGCTTGTATATTGTTTTGTAGCATATGATCCGCAGGACGAAATTGATTAATTAAAAAAAATGAAAATTGCTTTATCTTTTATTTTAATTCCACTCTTTGTACATTTAATTTTGAAATACCACTGGCAGGGTATTTTTTGTCCATCCATCTGACTCGTATTTAACACTATTTCAGACTCAAAATCACTGATTCCTAGCTCCAATAGTCTGATATACTTCATAACTTTAAAAATTATTGTCATCATCACTATCAGCAAGTACGTGCCAAACCAAATTGTAATGAACCACACTGGGAATCAGACATATTTAGGATTTCTAGGTAGCTTGTGTTTTAAACAAGCATTGTAAAACTTTCTTTGTGAATGGTTCAAACTATGCCATAATGCTTATTCCTGGGCATTTTGTGCAAATCAAATTTAGTTTCACAACCATTTATGTTGTGCTTGAAGTATGTATATGCTGAACATACTTCTGGACTAAGATAATTAGCATGGAATTAGGAAGGGGGGGGAACAAATTGCGAACCATGTCACTTTGTGTTAACTTATAGGCAGCAAGTGGGTATTCTCAAATAGTCTTTTTTTTGTTTTTACTAATAAACATGAGTGTCTGTGGCTGCAAATGCTGTTTCAGATGGATTATAATTTTACAAAATAACAACGCAACTAATGATAATTATTCCCGAGTGCTGAAGACTAAAATAACATGCATATGGTAAGTATTGTTTCATAATGATTCTCTGTCTCTTGTATCGATATGTGTATTGTTTCAGCAAAAGTATCGATATATCAATGAATCATTTTACCCCTACAAAATACTCTCATGGGAAATGTAGAATAGGCTTGACTAATGGAGGCAAGAGTCATGACAGCTCATTGAATGGTGTACCAGACTTACTATGTACTTAAATGATTCATGGCCAAGAGATTGCAGGTTCAGATCCTACCATTGGATTCACCCAGGTCAGTTATCATGAGGCGTTCTTCAACATGACACTTTATGCCAATGGCCTTGGGACTAAATAACCTACTTTTGTTGCTGTACTTTAAGACATTAGACCACACCAAAATCATTTTGATTTATCAACATCTCCTTGTATCCCTATTATTTAGCATAGTTCATACACACCTTGAATATCCATGGATTTTCTGATCCCTTTTCACATCCTTGAATATGCTTGAATTGTGACGATATGTTGAGTTTGTTCTTGCATATACTTGAATTTTTAAAATGAAGAACAATATAAAATATTTGAGGCCTATGTTTATGCATTTCATTTGCTTTATTGTTCATATTTTGAAAAAAAAAAGATCCAGAGTTTTAAGTAGACAGCACAAGAACCTGTCATCTGCTGATTGCATGAGAGTGGTCTGTCTTATGCAACATCCTAGAACATATGCCTTTTGAGCTTTCACTTTAGCTTGTATCTTGATTCTGTGCTACTCAAGAATCTGGGTTCTGTCCTTGAAATTTCCTTTTCAGAGATGTTAACTTCAGAGGCAAGGTATTTTTTAACATTAGGGTAGAGGGTCGATGGTGGGAAAAAGTTGTGTTATCACAACAGAAATGGACCTTTCATGCTATTGTGACAGCTATAGTTAAGTATCTTCATCTATTTACATGCAAATTAAAGCTATCTCTGGAGAGAGATATTTGTCTTTGGGAAGAGATATGAGTTAAATCCCTTTTTATTAGGATAGCAGTCATTCACTATTTAAAATGTGAAGACAGGTGAAGTTTTACTTTATGGGTCACATATTCAGTTTCCTTTGATTTTCTGTTTATCACAGGCTTCTCACATAAGCTGGCTGCATTTTGATCTGCATGAACTGAGCAACTAAGATGGGTGTATATTTTTAAGTCGGTGTGATTTCATTTATAGCATGGATCAAGCTAGACTAAAATTTTAGGGAGAATTTTGACAGAACAGGGAGAAGTGAGAGCTCAACAGGGAGAATTATACACGAAGCAAGAAACATAATATATGTATATATATATATATATATAATGTGTTCTCATATTGAATTATGCCCTCTCTTTCCCAGTATTTGCATTTAACATCAGATTTAAGGAATGCTTTATTTTCTAGTAGAAATTTTCATAGTTATTTTGGATGTATGACTCTAAAAGAGAATAATAAAAACTACATTGTAACAATTTAACTGAGTATCTAGATTACATTATTGCAATAGCAAATTGTTAAAAAAGCTTAATCAACTACCCTTAATCAATTTGTTTTATATTTTTGTATTTTATATATATATATATACTTTTTTGAAGTTCACAATAATGGCAGTTTCAAAGATCTCTACATGCATTTGACACAACCCCTGTACCATGTACATGAGGGCAAATGCGCATGTGTCTTCATTCCTTTGTTGCGTATAAAACATTACTGTAACTATTCTTACATAACACACTAAAATGCATGACATTACAGAAGTGGCTCATTTATAGTCGGTATATGAACTAAAACCTTTCCAACTGAATCAACACAAATGTGTGCATCTATTTTTAGAAGGAGGGGTTTTCGTAAAGTAATCACTTTTATATAGCTTCATTACAACAGTCCATGATAGGATTGCAGATTTATGGGTTTTTTTTATTTGTCTACGTACTTGTATTAATTTTAGGCATTGATTAAAAATGATCTGCAGCAGGTCTGAAAATAACTTTGACCTTACACTGCTTCTTGAAAATTCCACAACAGAGCATTCATTAATAGTCAATCAGCTATCAAAACACATGCCTGTGAATATGCAAGAGTTATTCAGCGGAATTGATATATTGATATTGCCTAAGGCAAGGGAGCATCTCAAAATGTATTTGTCAATGTACCACTAAAAAAAAAAAAAAATCACAGGGCGAAGTCGTTTTCGCTTTCCTAACAGAAGGCAAAGTTTAAATTTTTTAGGCGACTTGGTTGCCCACTTCACCTGGTAGCTTGAACCCTGGGGTTAGAAGAGGACCTCAAAATCAAATTGAACTGAGCAGAATACACAGGGTTAAAGAGGACTTCAAAGTCCTTGAAAAATCTAACATTTCATTTTGACCTTAGAAACCTAAAGAAAAGCCTTAAAAGCTGAAGGAAACCTAAATAAATAATAAAATCCTAAATATTTTTAATAAATTGTGAATGGCTTACTATGACCCCACAAAAAGTGCTTTTCTTGTGCACATGGTTTTTTGTTAGTTTAACCTAGCAGTCTAGAACATGCATGAACTATACAAAACATTTACATTCCATATTCACCAGGGTAAGGTCTGACTAATGAAAACAATTCATATATTGGTACGTGACCTCAAAAGATTCTAAAGCTACATTTCAGAGTTGTCTCCCTTGGCATAACAAACTATATCCATATGGATTTCAGTCTTGTTTACTCACACGTTTATACTGTCCATATGCACATGTTTTCAGTTCCCCAGAAAGGTTGCTCATTTACATATACAGTTCATTAATTTTCCCAGATGATACTAAACAGTATGAAATATTCACCATTGGCTGTGTTATTATGCTTTTATTGTCCTTGTTTAATTCCAGCTCTAGGACAGTCTCTTCAGTTGGCACAAGAATGTGGACTGGAAGGCAGCCTACTGTTCAGTCTTAGATGCTGAGTCATGGACTGCAGCTGTGCAATGAGATTGGCATGAAAAGTAATCTGAGATGAAGCTGTGCCAGGTATTGTATCAGATTTCTAAGAAGCTGCAATTGTTTGTAAACTTTATTATCTATATTTTCTCAGATATGTAAATATTAAGAAATAAAAGTATTATTTTCAACTCATTGTTTTGTATGAAAATTTGTAAAATATTACATTTTCAAGACATTCTTGGTAAAAAGAAAAAAAATTAATATATTATTTTCAAATATGAAAATATTAAAGGGTCCAAAGATAACTTGCAAACAGTACAGAATAATTGCTAGTATAATGTGTACACCAAATATGCCAGTGTATTTTAGAACCAGTGGGTTTAATATAGATAAATATATCATATCGTGGATATTTAGTGTTATGTATTGATACATTTTAAGTGTTATGATACATATTAATACATTTTAAGTGTTGTGATACTTAGTGATACATTTTATATGTTGTGATATGTATTGGTGCATAGTACAGTTGTATCTTATGTCTGTCTGCACTCACCAGCTTATTGACCTATCAGCATTGCCATGTACCTTTTGATATTGTCAGTGATTGTCTGCTATGATCTATCATGTCATGTCATGTCTCAGGACTAACATATAGGGAATAAAGGTTAATTCTAACTGTGAAACATCCACAATATTCACCTATTATGAAATGTCCAATGAGTGCAACAAATAACAGATATTCTGGTGCCTATTCAGCTGGGAAAAGTGATGTTCTTGAGTAAATATGGCATATGTGTGCATATAACATTGCTTTCTTATTGACTGAATATCAGAATTTGTAGCAGTGAATGATATTATATACCATTTGTAACACAATGTTTTCTTATTTTTTAGGTGCAGCATCATTTGTGAAAGGCAGTGGAAAGCATGGCTGATTCAAGATAAATAAATCATCCAAATTGTAGAAATTTTGTCGTGTAAAAATATTTTTGTACTTAAAATTGAATAAAATGTAACAACCTATTTTATATAATTTCTCATTTTTAATTGTTGTGTTATCCTAAAAATTTTGCAGCTTAATTTCCACAAAGGTTAGCCAGTATGAATCTCATGGGTGAGAAAATCGCAGATAACAAATGCTGGATGAAAATGATTGGGTGCTGGTTTGCATGAGAAGGGTTTGACCAGCAACAGTCTCACAATTCAGGAAAACGATCGGGTTGTAGTTTGTACATGATCAGTACCTTATTACGTACCTAAAATTGTTTATCATAGATGACATATCATGAATGGTACCAGTTCTTTATCATTTATCCACAATATGTTTAAAACTTTTTCTCACATGATAATGTGAGGAAGCACTTTTTGAACAGTTTCTGTATATTGCTGTAAATTCACCATGTTTTGCATGCATTTTCATGGACTTTGTGGTTGCCTATAGCTACAATTTTAAAGATCCAGTCAGCAGAGATCTTGTAGGAACACTGGACCCAACCAAGACTGATCTTTCTGTGGAAAAGACTCAATCAAGAATGATCTTTTTTGTGGGAAACTGAAGTAAATGAACAATGACATACATCTTGTCCCCCCCCCCAGGAGGTATAGACACAATTATTACTATTATAAGTAGCAATATTACCAGGTTCTGCAGCTGGTCAGAATTCTTGTCCAATAGGGCAAATCTTTATGGATTAGAAGCAGAATACAAGCACAAAATATACTGAAAAATATTTATATTCAGCTTTCATTAACTAGTCTACATCTACAACTTTTGCTGCATGATCGTGAACTGGAAACTGCAATGAGATCAGGTGCTCAGTGTTGTATTACATTACTCTCATATACTTCTTTTGAAGTTTGTAAAGCAGTGTTTATTTGTCCTTTTTCTGATATGACATGTTTTTAAATTTTAAATGATCTAATATTTTCCATCATGTAACACCGACAACTTACACCGTAAAGCGTTTCACTTAACATAGGCGCCATTTTCTTTAAAAGTATGGACTTGTTCATAACTTGGCTAGCTTATCAAATAAATGAATCTATGAACCATTTGAAGAAACCCGATTGTTTTCATGGAAATTGGTCATATACAGTTGCTATAAATAGCAAATAAGGAAGGTCTTTTTATGCTATTGTTATGCAGGAGCCGCCATTTTAAGAATATTCTCAAGTTTATATGAGTGGATTTAAAGAGATGATAATAAAATGACAGAAACAATTTTGTATTGCATTTCTTTTTTCAGGTACCAAAAAAGTCATAGTTCATATACAGTTTGGAGTAATGCATAATTTGGTGGGAAAAAACATAATGATTCTGCCAAAACATAACGGTTGGCATGTATGCAATGATCTTTCTGTGGGAAACACAGGACTCACCAACAATGATTTTTCTTGGAGAAACATATGACCCAACCAATAATGATCTTGCTACTGGAGACATACTAGCCCTTTCAGAATCCACAAATTTAAATACCATGAAAAGAAATAAACAGTATCAAAAGATTTTGACAAGAATCCTCAGTGGAAGAGGGACCCATTTAAGAGTTGGAGAGGCCTCAGGTATAGAGCCATTCAGTTTGAGAAGTAGATATTAGCAGAAGAGATGTAGACAGGCATTGCTCATATGCCCATCCAATTTCCAGAAGTAATTGTCAGAATAAGAGGGGATCTATATAAAACTTTGACAGGCCTCAGACTTCATGCCTTCCATCTTTGGGAAATAGGTTTGTCTGGCAGAGTGACCCATATAACATATTGCCAGACCTCAGACATACGGCCATCCAGTTTTCACAAGTATTTTTGCTTGGATAAAAGGCCCATACAAGATTTAGACAGGTCTTTCGCATAGGGCCATCCAGCTTTGACAAACAGTTCTCAGCACTGTTACAAGTTTTTTCATGCTTTGGGGCCCCGGGTGGCCGAGTGGTATAAAGCACTCACCGTTATGGATCATTGCCATCTCACCTCTGTCTGCATGGGTTCGAGTCTCGCGTTTGGCCAATGTGGGTACGTGAGGAAGCTTACCAGTAGCTTCTCGTGGGTTGGTGGTTCATACCAGGGTTTTCCCGGGTTGTTTCTCCACCGTTTATACTGGCCGCCATGTATAGCCTATATTGTGCTGAAAATGGTTTCATGGCTGTGAAATAAAAATCATACTAGTAATATATAAATATGCTATAACTTCATGAGGTCTTGAGATGTTTTATTCTTGTCACTTGCTGATAGGGGTATATGATTGATCATGACATTTTTAAAAAAGAAGGAAAAACTGACTTGATAATTTAAGGGGCTACTCCTATCAGTGAATAGATGGAAAGTGATAAATGAAGTTCATATACATTGTTTTCAGAATCAATAAATATATGCAATTTTCATCTTTCTTGTTGATATATGTATAAATTCCTTTAACAGGCATTTATCATGACCACAAATGTTTACTTATATTCACAATAAATTTATTTATTTATAATCATAATTATTCTTATTTCATGACTATACACTTTGTTAATTTCAAAATTTCTTTTAATGGTAATAGCAGGAGTGGTAATCATGGTAGTACCATAGAACGTAAGAAATAGTAGTAATAGTAGGAGTGGTAATCCTAGTAGTACCATTAGACCGTAAGAAAGTAGTAATAGCAGGAGTGGTACTAACTAGTCTAGAATATATTATAGTAGTAATAGGTAAGGGAGGAATGGAGGAGAGCTACTAGTGTACAGACTGTCAGATACATGTGTGTGTGTGATTTGGATTTTTAATGTAGCTTTAACAATTTCTCAGTCATATAGCTACGATGTCTGTACTCTGGCAGTTTATAGTGACGTCTAGCACTGGCGCATCATGCCACAGACATGTGTGATATCCCACCCAGTCACATTATCTTGACACCAGGCTGACCAGTCCTAACACTAACCTCTTAATGCCGAGCGCCAAGCGAGGCAGCTGTTAGTACCATTTTCGTAAGTCTTTGGTATGACTCGGCCGGGAATTGAACCCACAACCTCCCACATCCGAGGCTGACACTCTAACCACTAGGCCACCGGAGTAGTCTGTCAGATACATAGATCCAACAAATGACATGTAGTGATGGAAAAAGAATGTGCATGTTCATCAAATAATATTTTATACTCAAAAAGTGATGAGATGTACAATTACAATATAAACATTCAAATGTTTATGTATACAAATTAGGTATTTAGATTTTCAAATTCTGAGGTAAATCAAAGTAACACTTGTTGAATTATGAGAACTCATAGTGACTATACACACCCTGTATTAAAATTCACTTTTTGTGGAATTCATTTTATGTCTGTTCTAAAATTCATATATTTGGAAACACAATTTGCCATGTTCTAAATATTGAGAACATTGTATTTGTCTCAGTTTTTTGTAGTAAGGGAAAAGTCCTTATTTACCTTTTGGGTACATGAAATTAAGTTTTTTATTTTTTTATTTCCTTTTATAATATTTACAATATTTTATAATATTGATTTGGTAATCATTCACCACCATGAATATTAAATTGTCATTCACTTTATATGGTAACAATATCATGTTAATTACGTAATTCAGGGTAGAATATGAAAAATACCTTTCTTCTCATTCTTTTATGTAGTTATCTAACATGGCTGGTAGGGAAATGGAAATAATAATTATAAACCAAAGTGGGCAGAAGTTCCACAGTGTCCATGAATACTGACATAAGTTATCCTCTTCTAGTGTCATCATTAAGAAAAAGAACATCGTCACGTTTGCAAGGCTAACACAAATCTACCTAAATAGTATCACATGTAAGTGATGGCCATCCTACAATAAAGCACAGCTTAGGATTAAGATATTTGTGTAGTGTAAGCTTTAATCTAATTAGCTTTGAAATATCACTTGACAGTAAAAGTAATTAGATATTCCACACTGGACTGGAACTGCTACACACCAACAGCTGGTTTATATTAAGTGTTCACTAGGGTTTAAGTTCCATGGGGAAAATGCTTTCAGGGCAGTCTTTCAGAGCAGTCTTTACTCCCCTTCCTAGCTGCACTGATGTCTTGTATTTAATATGTAGTATAGAACGCCTTCTGCAGTTATTCTTCAATAACAAATAACATTACACTTTGTACCTTCAAAGAAATCACTACTATATATCTGCATATGACATTTATCACACAAAGCATGATGAATGGGTTTTCTGTTCTGAATGTTTATTTCAATTGGAAAATGTGTACATTTTCATGTTCTTTGGAATAGTTCGTGATGACAAAAGTATCGTTACTGTTATTGAAACAGATTGCCCATGGATTCTGTGGCACTCCAGTAGTTATAACCTGTATTAAACACCCTTCTGGTGATAACTGATGAATGTTCTGAGAACAGTATCGAACAACATAGATGTTGTCATCCCTGTCCACAGCTACTCCAAAAGGCCTTTTGAGGTTATCAGGACTGTAGGTATACTGCTTCTTGCCTTCCATATTGAAACAATGAAGGGAATTTGTATTCCACACAGTAACATAGACTAGTGTTTTAGAGTTATTCAGAGCTATGTAACTGCAGTGTCTAGATGGTGAGTCATACTGATCAGAATAATTGACCTCTCTCCCATCTTTGATCAGACTCCAGCAATACTTGCTATTACCACAGTCCCCAACCACAACCATCTCTCCCTTCCCAGCTGCTGCAATTCCATAGCAATTATATTTAGTTGTTATTGTTCTGACTGGACTGATGACATCATCCCTGACTGATAGAATCTGAATTTTATTCTGATCATACACAGATACAGCCACTTCCTCATCACTCACAACACAAACATCACAAGGGTATCCTGTGAGTTGGTAACTTGTAACTACTTGATGTGAATTGTTTAGAAGAATGCACTGCTTATTGTTCTTATCAACAAGCATCACCCTGTCCTTAGGGAGAATAGTAACACCAGTATAAAATGGTTTACCTACACTAATATTAACATTGAATGTTTCAACTTTCTCAACCTGGCATTCCTTTGTTGGTTTCATCAAAAGAGGTATAGAAAGAGTTGAGCCAGTCATGGTCACAAGTTTTCCAATATCTGATGATGAGAGCGATAAAATAGATTCTAACAGTGGAGTGAATTTCACCTGCACTGTCAGTGTGTCTGTCCTCTCATATTTTTCTCTGATCTGAGAGTAATATACAGGTAGTTGTGATTTTATTTTTTCTGCAGTCAGAAATTTTTGTATATCCATTCCATATTTGTGGACTGTTTCACACAGAAGTTGTGAATTTCTTATGGCATGAATCAGTGACAAGCATTGATGGTTCTCTTGTGTTCTAATAGCAACTTCTTTGTGGATTCTCTTTCTCTCCGTCTTCACTTTCATCTCTAATTCGTCCAAAGCTGTATTGATTTTCTTTCTCATGTCTCTAATCTGATCAATCAGTCCATTAACTTGGGACTCGAGATCATTAATATTAGACTCCTTTGCATCTATAAATGTTTTTAAGTGAGTTTCCAGTTTCTTCAACTCTTCAATGATTTCACTTGGATTGGTTTCATGAAGCAGAGCAGGAAGTTTTTCCTTCAACTGTATCACATCAGAACAATTTTTATGGTTTTTGAAAAAGCAAATTCCACAACTGGCAATCTTGTGAATATTGCAGTAGAATTTTAGATCTTCATCGTCATGTTCAAAGCATGTAAAACCTTCTGCAAATTTCATCACATTTAGTGGGTTGTTCAATAACTCCTCAATTGTAAGGATAGTGTGAGATTTTGAAATTTTCTGTTTCCTGTGAAATTTTTGACAGTCATCGCACATTGCTTCCTCGCATACTGCACAGAAGCCTGTAGCTGTGACAGAGGCCCCTTCAGAGTTACAAGCATCGCATACACGATCTACTTTCGATTTCGTGGGGAACATTGATTGTATCACACTGTCGGCTGGAAAAAGAGACGCCCATTCACTAGTTGGTTTATTCTGTTTGAAATGGCCAGCTGTTTTACTACATACCGGACACTCAATGTATCCCTTTTTCTCATGTTCTGTAGCCTTGCTTGTTATGTAGGACTGCAGACAACTCTGACAGAATGTGTGGGCACACGGTAGTTGTTTTGGTACGTTGAATAATCCCAAACAAATGGGACAAATTGGTTCCTCCTTAGTGTGCGCTATAGCGGTCGCCATTATGAACGTTCTCCCTTTATTTTCCTGTCAAATGGTGAGGTATAACTCGTGCACGCCTTAAACTGATCGTGTTATTGTTTCTTCCTGGTCGAGTGTGGGCGTGTTTAAGGCTCGACTGGTATACAAATTGTTTGGGCATGTATAATATTACATCTGAGACTAATATAAATAGTATTAAAAAAAATATCGATCAGGCTGAGATAGTCCCGTGTAAAATAAAAAGATGTGTTGCACTGTGGATACCAAGGTGGGTTTTGAAATAAATAGAATAGAGTTTAAATTAGATGTGTATGAACTATGGAGAATATTGCCTGATGCTACAGCTCAGTGGAACATTGGACATTATGAGAGAACGCTCTTGGGAGTGGCGTTCACCAAACTGCATGTAGGGGAAATTAGGCGTCGTTTACTATATTTCTATTAAAATGCACCCGTCATGCACACGAGTTTAACTATCTAGGCTGCTGGAACAAGATAACTTAGTTGGGGTCGGATTTATAACGAAACACTAATGATTTTTTTTATACAAATACAATGTTTATTGATGAATGACAAATGAAAGGAATTATGATTAATACATGCGTGTACAAGATCCAAATATTGGCCAAATTAACACAATCCACACGAACCTAATAATGTAACATAAATAAATGTAACTACAAGTAAATGACCGTGAACAGTACAAGGACAAAAGGTTAATGATTCACAGTAATTTCACACGACGAAAAGAATGTATTTTACTCATAATAAAAACGATCTACTTTACTCATACAGCAAAAATGACGTAAAAATGGGACAGATATCATACAATATATCTTTACAGACCCAAAAACACGGGGTATAATAAACCCCAAAATTATGCCACGGCTCAAAGAATACATCCATGGAGTTACAAAAAACACTCCTCACTAGAATACTTGGCTACCAGTCAGACTGGTCAATCAAGCACTCAGCGGTACAGGTAATCACCGACCACCATTCAATCACTTGGTCAATCACGCAATCAGCGTCCACCAATCGGTCGGTAACGTCCGATCACCTGCTACTCAAACCAGCAAGACACTGTTCAATCAGCTCTACGGCTGCTATTCAACTAGCCCTGTCTTCACTATCGTCAGCTCTAAGGCTACTATGGTCAACTTTACAGCTGCTATGGGCTACTCTGGTCATCTCTACAGCTGCTACTCAGTCAACTCTGATCACTATGGTCAGTTCTACAGCTGTTATGACGTTATATACGGTAAGCTATACAAATTATATTATCCGCACAACATTACAAAGCAATAAACAGGTTCAGAAGGGAACCTACACGTGTCCGATAAGAATCCTATGGTACTAAACATTTCTTAATAAAATGCAACTTTATTGCTAATCTAAATCTCTTGTTAAGTTACATACAAGAATAGAAAATATTTGCATTATACCACGCAAGCCGGAGCTACATAGAAAATATACATAGATAAACGTGGTAGTACAGTAGCTATAACCTATAACATACATAACAAATTAATAAATAGCTCACATACCTCTATGTACAGCTGGAGATCTGCAAGTCCTTAAGTAGACTGCTGACTAACAAGACGTTTCCGTAGTGTAATGATTTCGTTTTACGGTGAGGTATTTATACACAGACGATGTAGCCCTACATCATCTGTGCGCTTGATGAATATCAGTTTTTCCCATCGAAAGCACTTCGCACGTGCGGCATAGGATGAACGGAACTCACTGTTTCGAAATATTATACAATATACATAAATCACCCTCGGGTATCGTTGTACACAATAAACGAAACCAGAGCACATGTATTTAATAAATAACAAAGGGATTTATACAATTCCGTGACAGCTGCGCTTTGATCTTTCTGTATTTTGATAAAAAGATAACTCTTTTTGAATGTACTAATTAAAAGGAATAACACGGATTTCTTTTCACATTTTTTTTTCTCACCAAGATTTAACCAGTTTTCAGTTTAAAATATCAAGCTTATTCCGATGTTAAAACAGTACAATTTTAAATGGGCACTTTTAATCAAAATAAATCTTTAGATTTGTAATTATCTATGCATAATCAATCTCGCTGTTAATGAATACGCACAGTATATTAACTAGTATCGCATGATATTGACTAGATAGAAAGATGCATAATGTCGAGAAATTTCTAGGTACTTAACTCTTGAGTCAGATGAAGTTATTCGATCAACTATATTACAATGAAATAACGTTGGTATTCAATGAACTTTATTACATTGGGATGACATCCGTATTCACTTGAGTCCACTTTATTCCATTGAGATAACATCCGATTTCAGTCAACTTTATTCAACTGAGATAATATTCGTATTGAGCAAACTTCATTAAATCTAGATAACATCTGTATTCGGTCAGTTTTATTACATTGAAATCACATCAATTATTCCTAGGAGGAAAAGCTTAAGAAACCGTTCCGTGCCTCCACCCTCAGTTATCTTTAAATCTCGCGGTTAAGCGATATTTTTTTTTTCAGAATGATTTCGGAATGTCTTAATCGGGATGGAACGAATTCAGTAGCTATTGGTAGAGGGCAGGTTTCGTGAATATCGTGATTTCTGTGAAAAAAAAAAAAAAGAAATAGACGCATATATGGAAATAATAGGACTGGAAATCCATCACGAATATAAGTATCAACTAAAATGTGATTTTTCTTATAACCTCAAACTCCATCTGAACCCAACATTGTCCAAAAATCAAGTTTATTTCCATCTTGACCTGAATTATTGATAGTTTTGTATTCTGTAAATAACTGATACATAGCTTAAACATTCTCTACGTGAAGGTGTTTATTTTTAGGATAATTATTAATAAAAGCAAACATGTCTATTTGAGTTTGGGTCGAGGTTATCGTGATTCCCCTGGCGTACCTGTCCGAAAGTCCACCATCTCTCATTCTAAAGCTATATTTACAAAATGAAACTCTCCGGAATTTATTACTTTTTATCAATGTCTTAAATAAAGAAACGTAAACAAAAATTAGAAACTTTTTTAAAACAAAACATACACAACCAGAAGAGAATATGAAACAACAGCAATCCTAACACAAAAATCTATAGCATACAAACAATATTGCAAATACACACATATCACACATAGGAGAGTAGGAGATCCTTGGCAAAGATCACTAAAATAAAATTGGGGGATTGAATCCGACACAGAGAGAAGTCTTTCTGCTCGGATGAACTTCCTCCACTAGCTGAGAGGAACCAGCATCGGTACATCAAAATTAGGAAAAACCTACGAATACGAAAAAAAAAAAAAAAAAAAAAAAAAAAAAAA